>PITA01011799.1:5347-65098 GCA_004023965.1 Spilogale gracilis | reverse complement strand
ACCCCTCCGGGCTTTCCCCACCTAGAATTGGGAAAGCCACTTATCCTGTGGGCCGGGGCAATATGTCCTTTTCTGTGCTTATCCAAGACATAAAGTTCCATTTAATCCTCTTCCTGGTAATCATATCTCTGTATCTCTTATCTGTATTCCTTGATCCCTCTGCCTCAATGGTCTCGGCTTCTGTGGATTTAAGTAATCACTCTACACCCTGCAGTAACAATACTAATCCTGTCTCTAGGGTGGGTGCAAAAGCAGTTAAAGATTTAACTGCACCACCCAACTTCCTCACTTGGGAATAATAAAAGCCTGGGACCCTTGACAGTCAATGGAGAGAGAGACATAGAGACAAAGTGAGAGAGAAAGAGAGACAGAGAGCCTGTGCAGAGAGAGGCAAAGGCAGAGAGAGCGAAGCGAGAAACAGAGAAGCAAAGCGAGGAGAGAAACCAGAAGCAGAGAGAAAAGAGAGAAGCTAGAGAGACAGAAGCAGAGCTGGAGAGCCTGCGAAGCTAGAACCAGAGAAGCAGAGAGACAGAGACAGAGAGAGGCAAAGACAGAGAGCCTGCGAAGCAAAAGCAGAGAGAGCAACAGAGACAGAGAGGCAGAGAGAGAAACAGAAGCAGAGAGCAGCAAAGACAGAAACAGAGAGAGCAAGATAGACAGAACCAACTATTTGCCTAAAGCTAGATTGATGTAACTAAAAAGCTTTAAATAAAGGACCCTGAAGACACAGTTTTCAGGAGATCCCCACACCACTCTTCACGTCCTTCTCATATTGCCAACTCAGTCACCACCTTGGGGGAACCCTGACTGACCGTTGCCGGGGCCGGCTCCCGGCATCTCTCTGTCAAAGAAATAAATTCTTTAAAAATTTTATTTTATTTTATTTTATTTTATTATTTTATTTTATTTATTTTATTTTATTTTTTATTTTATTTTTTTATTTTATTTATTTTATTTTATTTTATTTATTTTATTTTATTTTATTTTATTTTTAAAGATTTTATTTATTTGACAGAGAGAAACACAGCCAGAGAGGGAACACAAGCAGGGGGAGCGAGGGGGAGAAGCAGGCTTCCCGCCGAACAGGGAGCCCGATGTGGGACTCGATCCCGGGTCTCCGGGACCATGAGCCGAAGGCAATCACTCAACCAACTGAGCCACCCAGGCGCCCCTAAAAATATATATTTTATGTATTTATTTGTCAGAGAGAGAGAGAGAGAGAGAGAACACAGCAGGGGGAGTGGCAGGCAGAGGGAGGAGAATCAGGTTCCCTGCTGAGCAGAGAACCGGATGGATGCGGTGGGATCATGACCTGAGCCAAAAGCAGATGCTTAACTGACTGAGCCACTCAGGTGCCCCAGAACTTAACTTTCTTTAAACCGATTTAATAGAGATCTTTTACAGATTAATTTTGGCAGTATCACCCGGAGGTGGGAAATATTACATTTCTATAACACACACACACACACACAGAAATACACTGAAATATTTATTTATTTATTTGGCAGAGAAACACAGCTAGAGGAGGAACACAAGCAGGGGGAGTGAGAGAGGGAGAAGCAGGCTTCCTGCTGAGCAGGGAGTCAGATTCGGGGATCACAACCGGACCTGAAGGCAGACACTTAATGACTGAGCCACCCAGGCACCCCAAGCCTTCAACTCTTGATTTCAGGCCAGATCATGACCTCAGGATCATGAGATCGAGCCCTGCATGAGGGTCTGCGTTTGACATGGAGTCTACTTGTCCCTCTTCCCCTGCTCCTCCCCTCCTTGTGCTCTTTCTCTCTCTCAAATAAATAAGCAAATAATGAACATCTTTAAAAATTACTGCCATGGGAGTGCCTGCCTGGCTCAGTTGCTGGAGCACGGGACTCGATCTTGGGGTCATTTTTTTCAAGTTTTACTTAAAAAATGTTGAGCTGAGCAGATAAGGAAAAAAAAATGGCTGCTGATGAAGTTTTGGAATATAGGTTCGGTGGGGTAAAGTCCAGAGCCAATGAGCAAGAAAGAATTCTTGAGACATCTTTGGTGCCAAATGGTGGTTTATTTAAATATGGGACAGGACCTGGGGGCCGAAAGAGCTCCTGCCAGGGATTTGGGAGCTGTGGTTGTGGGAGGTAAGGAGAAAGGGATGTTGTGAGAAAGATTTTTCTATATTAAAGAAGATTCACAGGGTACCTGAGGCCTGGCCATTGTCAAGGTAGATTTCCCCCCAGTAAGGCATGACCCTAAATCTAGTTGGGAACTTCCTGGAGGAACCTTACACTCTGCCCCCTTCAAGGATCTGCCTGCCAGTGGGCTGCAGGTTATAAGGACATTTAATTGTATCTACATTTCCTTCTCAAGGCTAGGCCATTGATAGAAATGCTTTGTTCTTGTAAATCGCAAAGATATTTGTAAACTTAGGGGGACTCTGAAACGGAGGGCTTGCAGGGTTATGATCTCTACAAATTCACAATTTGTTTTTCCTTTCCCTAGGTTTAGGGCAGCGGGGAGTACAAGAGGAATGTCACAGATATTCACATATATCCCGTGGTGGGGCAGCTGGGGGGCAGGGAGAAGGGTGGGAGGGTTGTGGGGTGTCACCTTCTGCTTTGTCCTCAGGTTGACTTCTGTTCCCTCATCATCGCCATGAATTAGGTATAATACAAAACTCACAACTAAATAAAAGTCAGATCAAAGTTGTTTTTCTGATAAATGGAAGAAGTTAAGGTTACTGCTCAGATGACTAGGACTTTTTCTATTAATATTTTTGGGGAAGACATTGAGGACACCAAGTTCCAAATGACCTTTCCTCCTTTTTATCTTTTGTTAAGAATTACCTCCCTGGCTAGCCAGCGGGGCCAGTAAAATTCTGATGCTTGGCAAGAAATAAAGCTTTGCTTGACCTTCAAAAAAAGAAAGAAAAAAGAATTACCTTCCTGAAGTTTGCAGATCAGAAAGATGGTCTATAGACTCTGGCAGAACATTGACATCTCAAAGGCACAGAGGGAAAAAATGCAAGTTCCTACATACCTTTTTGAGATAAATCTGAACCCTGAATAACGATTCTGGAAACATCTGGAGCCATCCATTAACTAGCCTGTAAAGACTAGATTTGTAAAGCAAAGAGAGCTATCTTTGATTCCGGAAAGAACAGAGTTGCCACCTAGATGATTATCAACTCTTGCAAGGTTTTTCTTCCCTCTGGGTACATTTAGCTTAGGGGAGAAGGTCTTTAAAAAATTCCGGGTGCCTGGGAGGCTCAGTCGGTTAAGCAACTACCTTCGGCTTAGGTCATGATCCCCGAGTCCTCGGCTCGAGTCCCGCATGGGGCTCCCAGCTCCGTGGGGAGTCTGCTTCTCCCTCTTTTCTTCTCCCCTCTCATGCTCTCTCACTCTGTCTCCCTCAAATAAATAAATACAATCTTTAAAAAAAATTCCTATCACTCTTGGAATATTGGCTCCCAATGTGGCCAAATTTCTGATTGTAGTGTTAGTAAATCCTTTCAAATATCTTGTCACGTTTCAGTGAAGACAAGCAGTAAATATATCGGGCTGTACGGCACAACCCATTAATTTAATTTTACTTTCCTCTTAGCTGTTGAAGGGAGTAACATGGCAGTTTATAGAGAACCCCTCAGAATCCCATCAAGTCTGAGGGGTTCATGGGGGGCCCTCCTCTGAGGGTACATGTAGGGGCATTTCAGTTGATGTTACAGGATCTGTAAGGGGACTTTGAAGACAACCTCTTCCAGCATCCCAGTTGATTACAGCCGAGACGTCCCTCTTCAGTCCTGTGTTTTGAGTAGAGCCCTGGGCCGGTGCCCTATAGAAGGGTCAGGCATTATTTTGCATCCTGGCCTTGGCGTTGCAGCTGTAGAGAGAACAGTGCGGCGGGCCTTGCTTTACAGTCTTGTTCCAAAGTTCTTTCAAAGTGCTTAGTTATGGTCACGAGTTCAGTCAGCGTGGTGCCCTCCCGTGATATATTCTGCCCTTTCAGCAATCCGCTAATCTCAGGAGACAGCCCACTTACGATAGGTCAGCTAGAGCAGGTAGAGTGACCTTAGGAAGAGAGCTTCCAAACCAGCTTTCAGGGCGCCTGGGTGGCTGATCCCAGGGTCTTGGACTCTAAAAGAGTCACCTGAGCGGAACCAGCTGGGCCCCCCAGGTGCCCTGGGTAGTTTCATTTCATTTCATTTCATTTCATTTCATTTCATTTCATTTCATTTATTTATTTATTTATTTATTTATTTATTTATTTATTGTTACTTAATTTTTTTTCCCCAGTGTTCCAAGATTCATTTCCCATTCCCCACACCTAGTGCTCTATGCTTTAGGTGTCCCCAGTACCCACCACCAGGCTCTCCCATCCATCTATTTATTTATTTTTTAAACAGCCTTTTTTAAATTTTTTATTTATTTTTTAAAAATATTTTATTTATTCATTTGACAGAGAGAAAGATCACAGGTAGGCAGAGAAGCAGGCAAAGAGAGAGAGGAGGAAACAGGCTCCCTGACGAGCAGAGAGCCCGATGCGGGCTCTCGATCCCAGGACCCTGAGATCATGACCTGAGCCGAAGGCAGAGGCTTTAACCCACTGAGCCACCCAGGCACCCTTTTTTTTTAAAGACTATTTCTTTGACAGAGAAAGAGATCACAAGCAGGCAGAGAGGCAGGCAGAGAGAGAGGAGGAAGCAGGCTCCCCACTGAGCAGAGAGCCCGGTGCGGCCTCGATCCCAGGACCCCAAGATCATGACCTGAGCCCAAGGTAGAGGCTTAACCCGCTGAGCCACCCACACACCCGGTCACTTTAAAAAGTAACTTTAATAGTCTCTTCAGAGTAGAGAGGCAGTTTAGAAAGTAAAGCAAACAAGATCTCAGGTAGGGAAGGTTAGAAGGGAGCAGTAGGAGACATGCTTATCTTATTGTATTTTATTTCACGTACTTCTTGGGTCTTTAATTTTTCATTGGCTATCTGGTTTTTTTAAGATTTTATTTATTTTAGAGAGAGAGAGAGAGAGAGAGAGAGAGAAAGAGCATCAGCAGGGTGAGGGGCAGAGGGAGAGGGAGAAGCAGACTCCCAGCTGAGCAGGGATTCAGTCCCCAGGGAACTCGGGGATCATGACCTGAGCTGAAGGAAGACACTTAACTGACTGAGCTACCCAGGCGCCCCTCATTGGCCTTTTGTATTGAATCTTTTTTTAAAGATTTTATTTATTTGACCGAGAGAAACACAGCCAGAGAGGGAACACAAGCAGGGGGAGTGAGAGAGGGAGAAGCAGGCCTCCTGCCAAGCAGGGAGCCCGAGGTGGAACTCGATCCAGCAAGTCTGGGATCATGACCCGAGCCGAAGGCAGTTGCTTTACCAACTGAGCCACCCAGGCGCCCCTGTATTGAATCTTTTAATGAAGCTATTTTGAAATCTTGAAGCATTTTAGAACCTTCTGCTTACCAATGAAAATAGGGATGCTATTGTGTTTCACTCAGGAACCCTTCCTTTCAACTTCATTTTTTTTTTTTTTTAAAGATCTCATTTATTTGACAGAGAAACACAGCCAGAGAGGGAACACAAGGGGAGCGAGTGAGAGAGGGAGAAGCAGGCTTCCCGCCGAACAGGGAGCCCGATGTGGGGCTCTATCCCGGGTCTCCGGGATCATGACCTGAGCCGAAGGCAGCCGCTTAACCAACTGAGCCACCCAGGCACTGCCTCAAGTGCATTTCTTAAATAAACGATCTTGTTTGATTGGAATGTTCCCTATAATGGCCACCGTAATTCTAGTTTTTTGGTAATATTTTGCCATTTTCGTAGGACTAGACTTGTTAGACAAAAAAAATAGCAGGTGTGATGGAAGATGGTGGGCTTACCTCTTTAGACTTAAAAGATCCCATTTTGGGGCCCCCCCGGGTGGCTCGATTGTTAAGCTTCTGCCTTAGGCTCAGGTCAGATTCTTGGAGTCCCAGGATTGAGTCCCAGGATCGAGTCCCAGGATCGAGTCCTGCATCGGGCTCCCTGCTTGGTGGAAAGCCTGCTTCTCCCTCTCTCACGCCCCCCGCTTGTGTCCCCTCTCTAGCTGTGTTTCATTCTGTCAAATAAATAAAATCTTAAAAAAAAATCCTATTTTGTTCACTAATGGGAATTCAAATAAAAATCTTACGATAAATAAATAAACAGAAAAGGTTCTGTTTCTTTTAACTGAGTCTTTTTGGGTCTCTTGGAGCCAGATTCATACCTAAGAGTGATGTGCTACAGGGCTGGGGATCATGTGTTTTACTCTGTACCTTGTTGCACAGAAATCTTGGGGTTTGCAGGTGTCCTAGTGTCCATCTAATCTGTTCCAAGACCCATCCATCTTAGCCTGGGAGTCTTTTATTTTCAAAAGATTTTAAGCAATCTCTACATCCAACGTGGGGCTCAAACTCACAATCTAGAGATCAAGAGTTGCCCGTTCCATCTACTGAGTGGGCCAAGCACCCCCTAACAGCTTTTAACTTCTCGACCCATACCTTCCGTCTCCTATTCTTTTGGCTTCCAAGATTCCCATTACCGAGAGCTTTTACTTATTGGACCCCGTTCAGTTTAAGTTGGACCCAGTCGGACTCCAGCTGGTAACCACCACCAGTTCCCAGTGTGGAATCTCGGGACTGGGAAAGGACTGAACCAGCAGACCCAGAGAATGGGGACTGCAGACTGATCCTAAACATGGAATTGCAGCTGTCACCAAGCCGCTCCCAGCATGCAATCTGGGACAAAACCAAGGACAAAGATATCCTGCCAAATAAGGATCTATGCAAAGTCAATTAGGTCAGGGCTTATAACCTACCCACGGCCCTCAGAACCGGCCAGAAAGAGAAGGCACCATCTTCAGGAGGTACCCCACCTATTTCTCATCCCCAAATGCTGCCAGAAGTTTGCTTGGATCCTGCCACTGCCACTGAATGTGTTTTTTTTTCTTAAAAATCCAACGGAATAAATTTGAAAAACAAATTTGGTCTTATTCACCGATTCATCAGTTAGGTAGCAATTCAACCTGCAAGGGCCTCTGAGGAGCTGTACAAAACGGAGGACTTTTATAGGCAGAAATGGGGCTGGACAAGGAAGTTATTCGCAAAAGAAAAGAAAGGATTGTTTCGGAGCACCTGGGTGACTCAGTTGGTTAAGCCACTGCCTTTGGCTCAGGTCATGATCCCGGAGACCCTGGATCGAGCCCCACATCGGGCTCCCTGCTCAGCGGGAAGCCTGCTTCTCCCTCTCTCACTCCCCCTGCTTGTGTTCCCTCTCTCGCTGTGTTTCTCTCTGTCAAATAAATAAAAAAATCTTTAAAAAAAAAAAAGAAAAGAAAGGATTGTTTCAGGCAAGGTCACCTTGCTTCGAGGAGGAATGCTGGAGGTCTATCACACAGATTATGTAACTGGTGTGGATCTGAAAATTCCAGACTGACTGGTGAAAAGTCACACTCCTGCAATTAAGTCTTGATTGGCTGTCTTGGGGGCAAGCAACTCCATTTTGGATTCCTTCCTTCCTTCCTTCCTTCCTTCCTTCCTTCCTTCCTTCCTTCCTTCCTCTCTCTCTTTCCTTGTTTCACACATGGCTGCACTTCATTTTTCTTTCTTCCCTCTACAAGTACATAAAATCTCAATCGATAACATCTTAAAGTTTATGAAATAATCTACAGATGGCCCCAATTTATGACAGTACAATTACATTTTCTTGACTTTACCATGGTGTGAAGTGATGTGCATTCAGTAGGCATTGTACTTTGAACTCTGAATCTGGATTTTCGCTTGGGCCAGCCATACAAGGTACGATTCTCTCTTGTGATGCTGGGCCACCGCAGCCACGGCTCCTAGTTACTGGGGGATCTCAAAGGTAAACAACTGACAACCATTCTCCACTTGTACGACCATCCTATTTCTCACTTTCAGTACAATATGCAATACATTACAAGATACTCATCACTTGGGGCACCTGGGTGGCTCAGTTGGTTGGGCGACTGCCTTCGGCTCAGGTCATGATCCCGGAGACCCGGGATCGAGTCCCACATCGGGCTCCCTGCTCGGCGGGAAGCCTGCTTCTCCCTCTCTCACTTCCGCTGCTTGTGTTTCCTCTCTAGCTGTGTTTCTCCCTGTCAAATAAATAAAATCTTAAAAAAAAAAGATACTCATCACTTTATTGTCAAACGGGCTTTCTGTTAGATGGCTTTGCCCAATTATAGACTAACATTAAGTGTTCCTGTAACCAGACTCAAGGAGTTGGCTGCTTGGGGTGAATCAAACTGATCACGACCCAAGGAAGTATTGAAAGCAAAGAGCTTTTTGTCACTCGTTACAAGTAAGGAGACAGGGAGATAGGTCACAAAGCACTGTCTCTGGGGCTCCTGGCTGGCTCAGTTTGCAACGTGTGAAACTCTTAATCTTGGAGTCCTGAGCTTGAGCCCTATGTTAGGTACTGGGTTTACTAAAACAAAACAAAACAAAACGGGGCACCTGGGTGGCTTAGTCGTTAAGCGTCTGCTTTCAGCTCAGGTCGTGATCCCAGGGTCCTGAGACCGAGCCCTGCATCGGGCTCCCTGCTCGGAGGGAAGCCTCCTTCTCCCTCTCCCACTCCCCCTGCTTGTGTTCCCCTCTCTCACTGTCTCTCATTCTCTCTGTCAAATAAATAAAATCCTTTTTTAAAAAAAGGTACTGTCTCTCCTGGGGTCAGTACAGGAAGCTTTATAAAAAACAATTAATTTATTAATTATTGGATGAAATAATTTTAAATTAATTTTTAAATTTTAATTACTTTTTCAAAGATTTACTTATTTATTTGACGCAGAGAAGGAATATATTTTGTTTTTCTCCCCCCTCCTCCTTTCTGCTGATGGCTTTCAGCCTCTTTACTTGAATACGTTTCCTCTGCATCCTAGCTAACATTCTGAACACATTGAAGGTAGGCTAGGCTGAGCTATTGTCAGCAAACGCTCCCTCTTGCTCAACCACGAACCCCAACGGTTATTTCTTCCTGCGTTTTCTTATGGCATTGACAATGACTGGAACGTTCCCATGGCTGGACCAGAAGCCTTGATGGCAATGGAATGCCTAGGGGACCACACTTCACACATTCCCTTTCCAGCCCATAATCATGGGTTGAACACATACCAGCCCCCCCAGGATCGTATGCTCTCTGCCTTTTCTCTTGCATGTAAACTCCTGAACCTCTATACAAATCTAGGTGTCCGTCTTGGCAGTGGAGAGGTCGATTGTTAAAGCTTGAGCCTGGCACCTTCCTTAGCTGCTGGCATCTGAAATAAATCTTCCCCTTTCTCTCTTCCAAACTCTCCTCTCTCGAGTTATCGGCTTCTCTAGCAAAGAATGTATCTGAGTTTGCTTGGTGAGAGCGTTGGCAAACCCAGCGGGAGCTCTGGTCCAGCCCCCTCCAGATTCCCCAGTTGGCCAGGACAGAGTGCCGGGGCTCGCCTGTTTGTTTCTCCATGCGAGCAGCTCTGATAGATTGTTCTGTAACACCTTGTTGTTTCATGGGCTAGTGTAGTAAATGCATTTCGACCCAGATTTTTTTCAACTTAACGATGGGTTTCTTGGGCTGTAAAAGGTCCTGTTTATTGAATCCTGTGCCTAACATGGATTATTTCCTTTAATCGTCGTAACACTTCTAGATAGAGGTATTATTATCTCTACTCTGCAGGTGAGGAAACTGATCAAAGAGAGAGCAACGAGGCCACATTTGTACACGTAATAAATAATGCAATTGGCATTGCACAGGCCTTACCTTGCCCGTGCTTCTAACCATGTGTTGTTCTTTCCACAGCAAAGATTCTGAGGTGGGGGTTGGGAGAGGCAGTCAGCCCGGGGTAGACGGAGGACACGTTCTTGCCAGATTCGCCTTGGAAATCCCTCTTCTGGCATGAAAGTTGGCAGAAGAAAGGAGATAGAAGTTGGTTGAATACAGGGCTGGGGAGCTGTGGGCAAGAGAACAGAGGAGAGATGGTCTGGTCTGCCAAGAGGTAGTCGGTGGGCACTGTATTTAAGAGGGGAGGTGAGGAGGTATGGGGACACATGGAATTTTCCATTTTTTGGTAACTGTGCCTAACTGGTTAGTTAGGGCCTACGGGTAGTTTGAAGTAGGTTGCCGGAGGAGCCCGTACTCAGTCTGTATTCAGTCTGGCAGTGGCTCGCCTGGGCCCTTTCTACATTCCATTGCTCAAGCCCGTTATCTAAAGGCGGCCTCTACACAGTGTCACCGAAAAGGCTCAGAGACACTGAGTGACTTACCTAAGTACCACCAGCTAATGGTGGCACAAGCAGGACTCAGCCCGAGTGTGTCGACCCCACCGCCTGGGCTCCCTCCACGACAGCAGCTGCCCCAGCTGACAGATTCTCCAGGAGCCTGTTCTCCGGCTCAGGCGCTGCTCCTGCCGGCCACCTTCCCACCACAGCCTGCTTTCCACCAAGTGTAGTGTCTGAAGCTGTGGCTGGCTTGGAAGGCCTTTTGCACCCATGCCCTTCCCCTACCCCCAGACCTGACTGGACTCAGGCTCTGCTGCTTCTAGAAAGATTGTTATCTGTGGGAAAGGGCATGGGGGTGTAGGAGGGAGCCTTCCAGTCCCTGTCCCCAGAAGCCTTCCTGGGTTACAGGAAATGATCCCCTCCCCTGGCCATTCCACCTACCAGGGATGAAATTCAGGTAGGAGAATAAAAAATAGCAACCTGCAGTTGGATAATTTTCTGCTCTGTCTTGTATATTTCTCATGTATTAATCCACTGGGGTCCTGAAGACAGTCCTGCAAAGGAGGTAACAAGTAATACTCTTCCCATTCTACACGCAAGGAGACTGAGGTCCAGAGGGTCAGAGGATGAGGCAGACCCTAGGCTTGAGCCCAGCATTGTAAATCCCCACACAAATTAACCACCCTGCCTTCACAGGGACCCAGACCCCAGTGAGGGTTCATTGGAGTTGATATTTTCTTTCCCCTTGACTCAGTACAGCAGGAGGAGATGGAAGATTGAGGGAATGATAACTCCAGAGAACTTTGGTGGTGGGGAGGGTGGGGTGAGCGGAGGATCCTGGGAAGGGCAGGAGAAAGAAATTGGAGAGAAAAGCCAGCTGCCTTGGAAATTGTCCCTGAAGGCCCATGGAAGCTCAAAGCTAAGGCGGAAAGGTGTCTTCTACCTTCACAGGGCCTCGGAGAGAAAGGTAGTTTATAGACATTCCCTAGGCAACTTAGGAAGACCACCACCCTCCTCCCATTGTGAGGTGGTTCTGGTTATAGGCAGGGGTGGGGGGCGAGGAAACAGAGGTGATGGGGGCACTGACCTGGGCTCTGCCAGTCCCCCTGCCCCCACCTGAGGCCTTCAGTCACCCACAACATCATGGGCAGTGCTTACCACTGGGAGGCCCGGCGCAGGCAGATGGCTTTGGACCGGAAGAGATGGCTGATGGCTCGGCAGCAGGAGCAGCAGGAGCAGGTGCGGGAACAGCAGGAGCAGGTGCGGGAGAGGGTCAAAGTTCATCAGATCCTTCCAGGGGGCCGGACATGAGTGGGGAGGGAAGACAAATCCCTAGGAAGCTATTATTTGGTCAATGTTTTTTGCTGGGGTTAGGAAGAAAGGTCGGTTTCTCTGATATTCTCTTGGACGGACTGTGTGTGTGTGTGTGTGTGTGTGTGTGTGTGTGTGTGTGTGTGTGTGTTATGGTAACTCAACTTTGCTGTCATACTAGGCTGAGGCCTAGTGGGGGATCCAGGGAGGGTTAGGCCTGAGAGATTTTATTATTTATTATTTTTATTTTTATTTTATTTTTAAAAAATATTTTATTTATTTCACAGAGAGAGAGATCACAGATAGGCAGAGCGTCAGGTAGAGAGAGATGGGGAAGCAGGCTGCCCGCTGAGCAGAGAGCCAGATGAGGGACTGACCCCAGGATCCTGAGATCATGACTAGAGCCAAAGGCAGAGGCTTAACCCTCTAAGCCACCCAGGAGCCCTTTATTTTTATTTTTAAAATTTAAAAAAATATTTTATTTATTTATTCACAGAGAGAGATATCACAAGTAGGCAGAGAGGCAGACAGAGAGAGAAGAGGAAGCAGGCCCCCCGCCGAGCTGAGAGTCTGATGCGGGCCTCGATTCCAGGACCCCGAGATCATGACCTGAGCCGAAGGCAGAGGCTTTAACCCATTGAGCCACCCAGGCGCCCTATTTTTATTTTTAAAGATTTTATTTATTTGACAGAGAGAGAGGGAGGGAGCACAAGGAGGGGACGTGACAGACAGAGGGAGAGGACAAAGCAGGCCCCTTGCCCAGCAGGCAGCCTGATGCAGGGCTTGATCCCAGGACCCTGGGATCATAACCTGAGCAGAAGGCAGATGCTCAAGGACTGAAGCACTCAGGCACCCTGGCCTGACAGACCTTAAGGCTGCAGTGTCCGATAGGGTGGTCACCTGCCTATGTGCTGTTGGGCCCTTGAAATGGGGCTAGTGAGACTGAGGAACTGCATTTAAAATTGTATATACATTTAGGGGCGCCTGGGTGGCTCAGTTGGTTGGGCGGCTGCCTTCTGCTCAGGTCATGATCCCGGAGACCCGGGATCAAGTTCCACATCGGGCTTCCTGCTCGGCAAGAAGCCTGCTTCTCCCTCTCTCACTCCCCCTGCTTGTGTTCCCTCTCTGGCTGTGTTTCTCTCTGTCAAATAAATAAAATCTTTTTGAAAAATTGTATATACATTTAATTAATTTAAATGTGAATTTAAAAACAAATGCTCTCTATGTACTGGAAAACTTTGAAGTATGTTTAGAACAACTTGGATATGGAAATCTTTTCAAATTGTAAGTTTTATGAACTCTAAATCTAAAGTAAGTATTTTTTTAAAGTGCCCCCAAAGCAATTTTTTGTTTTGCTTTGTTTTTTAAATATTTTGAGCAGGCGACCCGATGCGGGGCTTGATCCCCGGTCTCCGGGCTCATGACCTGAGCCGAAGGCAGTCGAAAAGCAATTAATTTTGATCAAAATGTAGAGTCCAAATTCAGATATGCTGTTAAATATAAAATACATACTGTATTTTGCAGACTTAGTACAAAAACACAGAATATAAACTATCTCACTAATATTTTCATGTTGATTACATGGTTTGGAGGTATTGGGCTAACTAAAAGATATTCAAATCAGTTTCACCTGTTTTCTTCCTGCTTTTTTTTTTTTTTTTTTTAAGATTTTATTTATTTGGCTAGAAACACAGCGAGAGAGGGAACACAAGCAGGGGGAGTGAGAGAGGGAGAAGCAGGCTTCCTGTCGAGCAGGGAGCCCGATGTGGGACTCGACCCCGGGTCTCCGGGATCATGACCTGAGCCGAAGGCAGTCGCTTAACCAACTGAGCCACCCAGGCGTCCCCTCTTCCTGCTTTTTAATGTGGCTACAGAAGATTCTTAAATTACTTATTGCCTGCATTATAGTTCTCTTTTTTTGGTAAGATTATGTATTTATTTGACAAGGAGAAACACAGCTAGAGAGGGAACACAAGCAAGGGGAGTGAGCGAGGGAGAAGCAGGCTTCCAGCTAAGCAGGGAGCTCCACATGGAGCTCCATCCCAGGACCCTGGGATCATGACCTGAGCCAAAGGTAGATGCTTAACGACTGAGCCACCCAGGTGCCTGTGTACGCGTTGTATTTCTCTTGGACAGTGCTGTGTCAAAGTGCTTGCAAGAACAACTTCTTGACTCCCCGCACGGCAAACTGTTGTCAGTGCACAGCTCCCGAGGTAGGAGGCAGGTGCCCGGAGACTGCTGTTTCATGGGGGGCGGGGGGGCTGTGCCAAGAGCACTGTCAGCGAAGAAACAGTTGTGGGTGAAGGGAGAGCAGCCTCCAAGCCCAGGAAACAGAGACCTTCTGGCCAACTCTGCCTCTCCACTGATCCCTTGCCTTGCTCCCCTCCGTGTCTCTGGCAGGTGGGTGAGTGTGTGGGGAGGGAGGAGGATGCCATTTGCCGGGGGCTTCTTGCCAGGAACTGAAGAAACTCCAAGAGAAGAAAGGCCAATGTGAGAAAAAAACCCCGCACCCTCGGGGGTTGTGGCAGGAGCAGCAGCCACCAGGGCCACGGAGGCCACCAGGAGCGCAACCACAGCCGCAGGCGCCGCCCGCCCAACCGCAGCCCTGCGGACCTCAGCTCCGGGAGCAGAGAGAGACCCCACCTGCGCCGCCGCCTCCGCCTCTGCCACCGCCACCGCTGCGGCCACAGAATGACCAAGACCCTCTTACTCAGTGCACCTTTGTGCACGTTCGGACCCAAAAGCCAGATCCCCAGCTTGGCTCAGTAGGGACCCATGAGGCTGGAGGGCAATCTGACTTTAACAAACTCCCAGGAGGAACAAAACCCCTTCAAGGCCCTAGTAAGTGAGATGCCTGGGAGGGCAGGAGGTGAGGAGACAACTCCGGGCTCCCATCCCCAGCAGTGCAGTCCAGAATCCACATCCATCCTCCCACTGTCTCTGACTCTCCGAGCATCCTTGATCTTTACTTGGGGTTCACTCCGCCTGGGGATGTTTGCATCACCCTGGGGGTGCAAAGGAGGCTGCTGAGTTTTGCAGGACGGGGGGGGCGGGGGGGGCGCGGCAGGCCCGGGTGAGGGTACCAAAAGGAGTGATGGTGGACTTGACAAGAGATGTACTGAGCCCTGGCAAGTCTGGAACAGGGAATCGCAGTGCAGGGCTCCAGGTGGGAATCTTCAGGATGGGCTGTGCCTTGCCCGAGGTAGGGGCTGCCGCCTGCCCCCCAGCCACGCAGTGTAGGGTCCAGCTCTGCCGCGTTCCCGTCAGATGTGTCATGTGTGCTTTGTTTCACCATCAGGTTTCAGGAAGTCATTCCCGTCAAATCCAGCTAAATACACGGAGCACTCAAGATTCACAGTGAGACAGTGTGAAAGGCGGGTTGGCCCTGGCTGCGTGTGCGTGTGCGTGTGCGTGTGCGTGTGTAATCTCCCTCTAGGGAGGCTTCCCTGGTGGGAGGGGCTTCAGTTATTTATATTTTATGAAGTTAATTCCGTAAAGCCTTTATATGCATTTATATGGTCACTGCTGGATGGCCCATTCCTCCATTTTCTGCCTTCACAAAAATGTCTAGGAGGGCCTGTCGTTCAGCGCTCGGCAGAAACGGAGGGCTCGGCAGTCTATTCAGAAAGACAGGACAGGTGCCTGAAGCAAACCAGAGGGACTGTTTTCAGTGCTGACTGGGGCGGAGGCAGCTGCAGCAGGAGGAAGGCAAGACGTGAAGTGGGCGGCTGTGAGTCTCGGGATCGCCACTCCCCAGTTGCTTTATAACATCGCTGGGCCTCCTGGGGCCGGTCCATAAAATAGAGCAGTCATACCACCTCCTAAACAGAGGTGTCAGGACCACTGAATGTGGCGATTGAAAGGGAAGGCATCACAAGTCCTTGGTTTTGAACCTGGCTCGATCCAGGCCTTCAAGCCCAGGGCTGGTCACCCGTGATGAGAAGGACATGACCCAGCACAAGCTTTGGAAGGAACGTTTCTCTGACACAGGCACCAAGGCTGAGAAACTCCAGGGCTAGCCCTGTCAGGATGGGGACGGGGCCGCTCCATCTTAGGTTTATTCCTCTGGCCTCAAAAGGTTTGATGCAATGTTCAGGAACAGCAGGCCCGGAAACGGCTAACTAACCTGGTTTGCCTCCTGTCTCTCTCTCTTCTCAGTCAACGAATTACATACAGCAGTGGTGACTGATCCAGAGAGAGACCCTCAACCCCATTGGCCATGAGCAAAAAAACAATGACTGCTATCTTACCTCCTCCCCACCCCCAGCATCTCCACTCCAAAAGTCTCCCCTCCTGATCCACTCTAGAAGAGGAGGCTAGCTGGGAATAAAGTGGGATTTCCTCCGGAAAAGAATCAAGAGACTGGTCAGTTCTGTGAGACTGGGATGAAGGGAGGGGAGAATGAAGACCCACGAAGGGGATGGAGTGGGTGGGAGAAGAAGATAAGTGATTCCATGCTTCTGTAGGCAAAGCCAATGGGAGAACTTGGTCCTGGCCCTCCCAAGTCACCATTGTTGGCTCTTACTTAGCAAGGACGGGTCTGTTGGGGGCTTCAAAGATTTTATTTGAGAGAGAGCGAGCGAGCCCATGTGTGTGTGTGGGAGCGAGCGATGGAAGGAGCCGTGGGAGAGGGACAAGCTGACTCCCTGCTGAGCACAGGGCCGGACACAGGGCTCCATCCTGCAACCATGACCCGAGCTAAAATCAAGTCGAGTCAGATGCCTACCCGACTTAGCCCCTCAGTCCCCCTTGTCAGGGGCTTTAGGTTTAGGGCTCTCCCTGGATCCATCAACCTATCCCCTCCACGGGCTGACGCTGAGACACAACTGGGGAAGGAGGGGTTGCCTCCCACTGAAGCAGGCCTGAAGCAGCATTGAGGTGGCAGGTAGGGCGCCCCCAAGTCCAGCATAACGCCTGTCCCATAGTGGGCACGGAGCTGTGGCATGGATAATGGGAGGCAGGGATGAAAGAGCTCAGAGGAAAGAGGGCTATAGCCTCAAGCACAGGACACCTGATCTCGGGAAGGGGAAGGGAAAGGGGACTGGCCCACAAAACCCCACAGGCCTCTTCCCTCCTCCACCTTGGCTTTTCCCGGAAGCAGACAGGCTTCCCCCCCTCACCACTTCCTGAAGCTGACATCCGGGGTCCATCCCACAGCCTGTTCCCTTTTCCGCCCGTTGCTGGTGAGGGGTTGCCTGGGCCTTTCATGGACGTCTACACAGGCTGAAGGGGCCCCTCGGTGCAGTGTTTCCTGAGGGGTCAGCTGGGGGACCTGGGGTAGGGCACAGAACAGCAATATTAAAGTAGGGAGGGAACTTAAGAGTCACACAGTGAAGGAAGGGAGAGTGGGGACTGTTAGCAAAGGGGCTCAGGGCCTGGGGAGGAGAGCTTGGCACCCACTTGGACACCCAGAAATAGGCCCGGAGTGTCGCCCAGCTCTCCTCCCAACTCACAGGAGATGCTTTCTTTACTCTTTAACATTGTGAAGTACAGTTTATTGAATACAATATAAGTCCTTTACATTTGACGACCGACAGACAGCAGAAACTCCAGGCTGGCCTTTCTGGACTTCTGTGCTCCCGCCAGCATCTTTCTAACTCTACATACTCAGGCACAAAAGTGGGGAGACAGGACAACCTCCTTCCTTCCACTTGTCCCCCCCCCCGGGGCTGTCACCACTGCCCCCTCTCCATCCCTCCAACCGGTATTCACCTAAACTCATCTCCTGGCCTGAGAAAAACCACAGCTCCCTCAGGGAGCATTACCATTCCCGCTCAGGACACCGCAGACTGCCTCCAGCAGGAGGCCAGTGGCAACCTGCATGTTATCTGGGACTTCGCTTCTTCATCAGAGTGACAGCAAAGAGGAGAGGTCGAGACCAGTCCCTACGGATGTACGGTTCCAGCCTGTCTGTGCCCGAAGGAGAGCAGAGGCCTCTGGGCGCAGAGGATGGGTCCTGGAGCTGAGCCGGGGAGGCGGCAGAGCCCAGCAGCTTGGCTAAATCCCGAGAGCTTCACCTCAGCAGGCTAGCCCTGAGCAGCAGCTGGGAGTACCGGCTGATGGACCTGTGTCCAGGCTGTGGGCTGACCCCAGCCAGAAACCTAACTTCAATAAACACCTTCCCAAATGACTCTGGCTTCATCTGTTTTTCCTAGAGAGGCAGAGAGGGTGCTGAATTCCTTCCTCTCCTCCCCTACTAGGTTTGCTCCTGCTGTGGTGAGAATAATAAAACAATTTTATGGACAGAAGCTTTAGTCAGAGAACAGCTCTGTCTTCCTAGGAACCGGGACAGCCTTTACCCAGGGAGGCCGCCCAGCCACAGGGCCTTAGCCACCCTCGCTGTCAGGGCGCAAGTTCCCAGGAGAGAAGCCCATCAGCACCACCCCTTCGTCACAGGACCAAAGCCAGAAGGCACGCAACAGCACAGTTGTCCCTCAAGTCCCCCTCCCCATCACTGGGTGGAGAACCTGAAAAAGATCCATGTTTTAAAAGCCAGATAAAATGAAGATTTCTCCCTTAAGGCAGGAGGAAGGCCGGCCCCAGAGGAGCTCAGTACAGAGAGCAGTTGCCACTGCAGGGGCTTTAAGGCAGCTCTGAAAATACAGGAAGTCAGACTCTCCTCTAGACAGACCGAGGGGAAGGCCTGGAGCGGCCCCTAGAAGAATCAGTTGTCTGTTCCGGTGGAAGTCACAGGATGTGAGTGGCGGGGTTGTGTGCATGCGTGCGTGTGCATGTGTGTGCACGTAAAGTTCACTTCCACATAGGGCTTCCTGTGCTGAAGGGGTGTGTGTGGTGGGGGGAGGTAGAATAAAGTGGGGCTTTTCCTTTGGCAAAGTCGCTGTAGTCCTTCTTTGGGTTCTGGGAGATACAGCCCAGGCTGGCAGGGGCCTGGAGTTTTCGGGACCAGCAGACAGGTCATGGAGGGTGAGGGACCAGCAAGTGGGGCACCGATGTGTTTCCCCGGCAGTCCACGTATTCATAGTTCTGGAAGACCAGCTGCTCTGAATGGCTCAGGTAGGAACAGGTCAGGGTGCCCCTGGAGAGGAAGCAGGCTTTGTTGCTGTGTCTGGTGGGGGGGAGAGGAAGCTCTGGCCCTGCTCTGCTATCTGGGGAGAGGGCGCTCCCTCAAACATTCTTCCTTCTGCTCCCTACTCTGCCAACGCACCTGGGACAGCTGTCCCACCTGTGATCCGGACAGCTCTGTGGCTGTCACAAAGATGGCTTATAAGCAAGGTGGGTTCTAGGGAAGGGGCCGGATCTGCTTTCACAATAGCCAATAAAGATCCTTGGACTTAGCTTTGGATGACTCCTCCCATAAGGTAGAGCAGAGGGCAGCCCGGGGCAGAAGTAGGCCAGGGGGGACCCCGGCTCCCAGCGCTACTTACTGGATGTGCAAAAGCACATGGTGGACTTTGATTTTCATCCAGGAACAGATCTTGCTGAGAGAGAAAGAACACGTGACCATGTTGCACACTGAGCAGCCTGGCAGGCTGGAGGAGACCTGCACGCCCCAGGCTCCTGCCCTCTTTTCCAAGTGCCCCCAAATGCCACTCCCACTATTTTTCTCTCCCTCCAAGGTGAGCATGTCATCTTGCTGCAACATCATTCCTCCAAACCTCCTAGGCTTGGCCCAGGTGTGTGCTAGCTCCTCCCTCAGCAGAAAACAAGACATTCCTCTTTCTTAGTGATTCAGGCTGAAGAGCCCAAGGTCACATGTTATAAGAATTAATTCAACTCTGGCCTGTTTTCATTCCAGCCTAAGTCCGAAAAGGCAGAATCCCTTGCAGACTGCAGTTTTGGCCACGAGAGTGAAGGCCAAAAACTGGCTGTAGTCAAAGAAATCTCATCGGGATGAGGATTCAACCAGGGAAAGAGGCTAAGGGAGAAGAGATCGAGGGATACTTACTATGTGTTTTCATCCCAGATTTTGTTGGCCACTGCATAAAACATCTGTCAACCAAAGGGGCACAGGGTGAACCCCAATCCCAGCTGCCCCTTCTGACCCTCATGCGCATCCACACCCTTGTGGGCAGGGCTGGCGGGGGAGAGGCAGTCACCTGTTCGCTGGCCAAAGGGCCGATGCGGAGGAGGAGGCTGTTGGTGACCTGCCCCACCACGAGGGACAGGTGCAGAACCTCAATGGTCAGCTGGGTCACCGTGATGGGGTAGTAGTTGCTATTGGAGATGTTTAAGATATTCTGAGGAGGAAGCCAGGGGAAAGGGAAGTGGGAAGGTGACCATCCTTAAATAGGAGATGTCAAACAGCTTCTCAAGCTCTGCCTCCCCCCGGCCTCGCTGAGCCCTCACTCCCACTACAGGCCCCAGCTGCTGAAGCCCTGCATCAGGAGCCCCTTGGAGGTGCTTCTTAATGGCGAAGGGGTCACTGTAAGACACAAAGCTGGCCCAGGACTCAGGCTCATCCTGGGAGGCTTCTCTCTGTTCGGTTCCGGCCACCCAGAGTGTCTCGAGCATGCCCCCACATCCCGTGTTTTACTTCTCTCGCCCTAATTCTGCACACTCCACTATGGGGCTCACGGTGATGCCTGAGGAGCGGCCGGCAAGGCGGTGTGGGGTTCAGGGGTGCGGGCATCCACCCACCGTTATGTTGAGGTGGATATCGGCCTCATCAAAGGCCACCGTGGAGGAGTTGAGGCCCGCGGGCTGCACAGCGATGGACCGGGGAAACAGGAAAAAGACGATGAGGGAGGAGGTCACAAGGCAGATGAGCACTGCCAGGAACACGAAGAGCTTCCTGTGGGAAAGAAAGCAAGACCCGGGGTGGAGGAGGGGACAAGTCTGAACACAATGGAGCCTTGGGCAGAGAGGGACACTCTTCTCCTTGGACAGCTTAGCACCTGGGGCAGAAGTACTTGGCAGGGACTCACGAACAAGAGACACAGATGACAAACAGGATCGTGACCCCCTCCACGGTAACTCGGGGCATCTCTGAGGCTCCCAAATACCTCAGAACAGGGAGCAGCTAGTTTTCTATCTCAACCAGGGAGAGAACAAGCAGGCATGAGCTGCCACAGAGAGGAAAGCTCCCAGGAAAAAGAACTTTCCCAAAGGAACTGCAGCCCGGGCTGCTCCCTCCCTCCTGAAAGACATTGCAGAGTCCAGGGATCCTATTTTCACAAGGGAACCACAATTCTTGGAAGCACTGAAGCTCAGGACACTGGGTGCCCTCAGGTGGCGTCCTCTGTGACCGAGACTTCTTAAACCAGGAAAACCCCTGGAAACGGAGCTAGTATCCATGAACTCAGTGAAGCTTCAGATGGAGAAGAATTGCAGCGGGGAGGCAGAATTGGGGAGACAGAGAATAGCCTCCAGGGATGACCCTTGTGGTGCTGAGGTGAGAAGAGGTGCTTACGTGCGCCTGGGCTTCAGCCTCTGGTCCCCATAGGGGATCAGGGCCACTAGCTGCTTCTCTAGATCTGTAGAGAGAAAGAAGGTAAGAGAGAGAGGGCTAAGAAGTATGCATGACAAATGTTTCCTGTGCCAGTCTCCCAGAAGCAACCCCTTCACCTCACAGAGTTGAGTTAGAAGCATGCCACCTCTGCTCCAGAGCAGGACTGGGAACACTGGGCAGAAGGTAGCAGCTCAACTTGGTCAGCTCTGGAATGGAAGTGAGATTTTCATTAATAGGTGTGAAGTTCCGGAAGGCACCAGAGAATGAGAGAAGTCTAGCTTCTTTGGAGAGGTCATTTATAACTTTGTGAATCTTAAGGCACAGTGTTGCTAAAGGAACAGGGAGGCTGGAGACCCCTGGGGAAAACCACCAGGGCAGGAGGGGTGAGGGTGTCTCTGCAGCAAGCACAGGGAAAGTGAACCTCTCGCTGGCCTGCCTGCAGCTGGGGGACCAAGAGTTGGAGACCCAAACCCATTCAAGGAGGCTCAGAGAGGCCTGATCAGCCAGCTGCTAAGAGCTTTTTCTGGATTCCAGGCTCTTTCCAAAGCCTTGGGCTACTCACCTTGCGGGATCTCCCCACTGCCCTGGCAGGTGGGACAAGTCACAAAGCTGGCACGGGCAGCCCCTTCACAAGGCACTCGGGAATAAGAGGACTTTCTGCTTCGGGTGCTAGAGTAGCAGGCAGCCTTGTTACCAGTGGCTGGGCTGGGTGGCAGGATCGACTTGTTCTCCTCCTCCTGAGAGCCCAACTGGGAGAACGACTTACCCATCATTCAGGGGGAGTTTTCGCTAACGAGAAAAGAATAGAATTCAGTGTTAGCACAGACACAGGACGTCACTCTGGTTTTGGGTTCTCAAGATTGGCAAGGAGTGCCACCCCAAATTCAGCAAGCTCTGGCCCCTGGAAGTTAGGATACAGAAAACTGAGCAGTTACACTGCTCTGACACCAGGGATTCTGGGGTCAGAAATTTCAATGTGTTTTTTTTTTTATTACTGCAGGGGAGCTCAATCTGCCTGTGAGAGGGAAGAGAAAGGAAAAGCATAAGTTACTTCCTTAGAGGGGACTTCCGGAAGTGAATGGCCAAGCACTTTGTTTGTATTTTCTGGGCAAGTTGCTGAACTGTGAGTTGCTTCAAGGGAAATGGACAGGGCTGGCAGGCCTACGGTAGGGGAGGCTGCAGTCCACAGTCCCTTTACCCTCTGCAATAATGACGACTTTGAAGAGGTGTCCAGAACACCCCGGCAGAAATGCCTGTGATCTCCCAGCCTGGGAGTGAAAGGAAAGCTCCTGAGTCCTGGCAGGTGCTGGCCTAATAGGAAGGCAGGGATTCTCTGAAACAAGGGAAAGGCAGCTAGGCTGGTCACAGGTGTGCCTAAGAACCTTAAAAAAAAAAAAGCCCTGAAAGAGCAGAAAGCTCTTTCTCACTGCTTTCTGTGGGGTAGGAAAGACTGTCTGGGGAAGGGTGGGAGCAATGGTCAGGGTCCATCGTCCACTAAGAAATGCGAAAGGCTAAAAATCCAGATTCTTCCCCAAAGGCTCAGGAGTGGTGGCAGAATGAGTGGGCATGGTGAGCTGCACCTTGTTGGGCCAAAATCATGAGCACCTCACCTGGTTCTGGTCTGGGATCCAGCACTCCTGTCAGCTAAGAGGGCGATTTCTGGAATGTCTTTCAGGACAAGGGCTTGTCGGGCGGGGGTGCCCGGGCGGCCACGGGCTGGGGCTGGCCAGGCTACTGCCCCCCCTTCAACAGAGCCCTGGGGGAGCGAATATGCCATGGGTTGGATGCGGGGCCGGGAGCAGCGACCTCCGCCTCTCCGGAGGCCTCTTCTGCTTCCAGCCCTACTCCGGGGCTCAGCCAGGGGCCCGAGTAGCGGAGCAGCTGCAGAAGCTGGAATTTCACCGAAGAATTTCAAGTCCCTTCAGGCACCCCAAAGCCGTTAGTCGAGCCTGTTAACGCGCGAGTGCCTGCGTGAGGCTACTAGGCACTGACGGTCCCTCGACCCTTGCCTCCCAAAGGGAAAGAAAGGAAAATCTGAGGAGCGCCTTACCCCACCCCAGGGCGACAGCAGGACAGAAACGGCTGCAAGTAGAATCGAAAGTGCGAGAGCTCAGCGCCTGGCCCCAAGCTTTAGACTCGGTGCCTGGAGAGGCTCCGCCCCTGCTCCTCCGGACCCGCCCTCCTCCAGGGGCACGCCCCCTCTCGACACAGGCTGAGGTAAGAGCTCAGCTCTTCAAAGACCACCCCGTCGCCGCGCCGGTTTCGCAAGCACCAGCCACTCCAGGCAGGGCTTTCAAAGAACCTTTATTTGTCATTCTTGAAGCGGTTAAGTACAAGTACAACCGTACGGACAAGGGACCTCAGAGTCCACCTGGACCCCTACAATACGATTCAGGAGGCCAGAACAGGTCCTGCCGGAAATCAACTCAATTAATTACAAACACCCTGCCGCTCAGCCTCTACCCAGAAACCCGGATAAAAACGTTTTAAATAATGCACAGCCTGGTTGGTTTGCAGTCTGAATCTTGGTTTATTTAATAGCGGTCAAGGATTATACTGTAAATAAACATCATGATGACTAATGACTAATTAACATCATCATTCATTATAAATACCAACCAGGTTAAATAATACTAGTTTACTATCCTTCCCCCTTCTGGATGAGGGTAAGACTCTTCTTTATCTGGAAGTCATTTTCATGAATAGCTTTTAGTGTTTTTCTGTTACCTTTTCCTTCACCCATTGTATCCAACACTTCTTCTGTAAACAGAAGAAGGACCTGAGCCCCTGGCAACAAGCCTTCCCGTTCATTCTGGGGTTAACTCAAACCTTTTGCAGTTTGTCCTCATCCAAGTTTTGCAAAACAGACCCGCCCCCCCCCCCCCTTCTAGGCTAAGGCTAGATACTTTTGAGCAGATTTCAAACATTCAAGAAATCATCAGCATTTCCTATTTGCCCGCCCCTGAACTAACTTGACTAGATTGAAGTGGGAGCCTGCCTTTCACTTTTCAACTGTAACATCTGCCGAGACATTAAGGAAAAAAGGTAACTGTTACATTTCTTTTCCTTTTAATAGCAGTTTTTCCCTTCTCTACAGTATTAGCAAAATATTTCACACTATCTACTTAAATTTGTTCCCTTAAAGAAAAATGTATGCACAACAACTAAAGTAACACTGCTCGATGGGTGCTGGGGGGTGAACTAGCACACTCCCTCCTCTCACTGAAGGGTGGAGACCCAGACGGGGATCTTGAATGTACCAGTGGGGTCTTTAGAAGACAACAGTGCTGATTACTAAGTTTTACAGGGAAATGACTTTGCCCTTGAACAAGGAAAAGTAACAAGATTTCTCTGGGGCTCTGGGTGTCATTTTAATACCACATAGATATGAGGCTTGAGGTGGGCTGGAAAAATTGTTAAGAATTCTTGAAAACAACTTCCAAGGTTAATTTCTTTTAAAAACTGAAAATATTCCCATACAAACATCCACATTTAACCAAAGAAAAATACTCAACTTTGATACAAGCAGAAAGAAAAACGGTTCTATAGGAAGTTCAAGTTATGCTCTTTGATGCACTAAAATGGAGACAGGAACTTTACCAAATCAACTGAAAAACCGTTTTCCTACAATTCATCCGATGTCTCTGCTTCAGTTCTGGTTTTTGATTTGCTCCCCAAAATACTGTAATGCAGGTACTGTCTTGATAATTCAATAATAGGCTCTATATAGATTTATCAGATTAAAAAATAAGCCAGGGCTTTCTCCCTTACACCCCCAAGGACAGAATAAAGATCATCTCTGAGCAGCAGGCTAAGTGATTTAATATGAGGCCCCTCCTCAGTAGCGGTGGCTGTACCAGTCATTGTTGTTGACCTGAAGCAGTTCCGTCACAACCTGCAGGATGTTATAATTGTGTTTCTTCAGCAGCCTGAGGTTCAGCTGCCGGTCACAGAATCCCATTTCGAAGAGATGGGCCATCAGGGCTGCTGTCTGATCTTCAGAAACTACTGGCTGTGTAGAGTCAAGAAAAGCAGAGCAACATTTTTGGTATCATTTATGTGCCTTGTAAATTGTTACTGTCTGGTAAATCATACAAATCTTTCCGAGATCTGTTTAAAATATTAGGGAACTCAATGCAAGGGTATGGCCACCTCTGTCCACCTGACACTATCGTGCTGCCTGAGGGAGGACTGGGAATGCCCTGTCTGAATTCCCTATGTTTGTACCTGAAACCAGGCAACTAATGGACTGTCTTCAGAACTAGGAGGAGGTGGTTTCAAAAAAAAACATTCTTTGGCCCAGTGAAGGAAAAGATGCAAGTACTGGAAACACCATGAAGATAAAGGTAACTGTGCTGAGGGGGCCAGTCGAGGCAGGGGCACAGACTGTTACCGGGAGAGCTGTGTCAGCTACGCAAAGGGGCCGAACAAGAAACTGCTTGTGAAATGACATCTTGGGTGATCTTCTTGGCATTTTTTCCCCTTTTTCTTTTTAAAGAACAGAAGCAATCCACAAAAGAGGGAGCTAACATTCCTTTACCTCCCTCTTTGGGCCAAGCCCTGTGATGCACACATAATCTTCCTAAATTGTAACACTTTGGATTACCCTCACTTTATTTTAATTAACACACACTGTATTACTAGTTTCAGGGGTAGAGTTCAGTGAGATGCATCAGTTGCATATAACACCCAGTGCTCATTCCATCAGGTACCCTCCTTAATGCCCATCACCCAATTACCCCACGTCTTTTATGGTTTGTTTCCTCCTCTGTTTTCATCCTATTTTAGTTTTCCTTTCCTTACCCTATTTTCCTCTGTTTTGTTTCTTAAACTTCCACACATGCATGAAATTGTATGGTATTTGTCTTTCTCTGACTTACTTCGTTTAGCACAATACCCTCTGGTTCCATCTTGCAAATGGCAAGATTTCATTCTTGGATTACTCCCTTACCATTTACTTACCATACTATCAATTAATTCTCTTATGTAGGAAAACAGAGATACAAAATACCTCGTTTGGCAAGGTTGTTGAGAGGATTAGGACAAGAGTATGAACATGTGTTGAGCACAGTCTCTGGGGCTTCTCTCTACATCCAACTCCACTGTTCTTCTTCCTTCTTATTTCAGAATAAATTATCCATCCTCCTTTCCAGGATAATCCTTTGCTTGCTATTTCACGATCTCCCACCATCTCAGAAACCTCTGTGAATCATCCTCTCTCATCTTGACTGTTAGCCTCCTTGGTTACTCACTCCACCAACTGTAGAAACCTCCATCTCACTCTGCCTTCCGCAGCCAAGCTTTCACTTTCCCTCTGTGCTCTAGCTACTTGAGAATAAGGCATACTTGCACTCTCCGAGCCCTCTCCACCTGGTCCCCTGTTCTCTGGGGGGGCACTGGCACCTCCTACTCATTCAGGCTCCGTTCCCTGAGCTCCAGCACATCTCCCTCCTACTTCTCAGGCTCCGGGGCAGGGCCCTTGTTCTTTCCTAGATCCTTAAAGGCTGCTTCCTGCTTTATACTCTTTCTTCCCGGAAACGCTTGCCAAGTCATGTGGTTTCTGCTAGAATCTATATACAGGTGTCTTTTTTTAAAGATTTTATTTATTTGACAGAGAGAGAGATCACAGGTAGGCAGAAAGGCAGGCAGAGAGAGAGGAGGAAGCAGGCTCCCTGCTGAGCAGACAACCCGACTCGGGCCTCAATCCCAGGGCCCTGAGATCATGACCTGAGCTGAAGGCAGAGGTTTGAACCCACTGAGCCACCCAGGCGCCCCTGTGTACAGGTGTCTTGACCTCCAGGCCAAATCACTCCTCTATGAGCCACAGGGACACATCCACCTGCACCTGGGTAACTTTACTTGGATATGCCTCAAACTCCACACCATCCAAAATGGACTTAATTTTCTTTTTTTTCTTTTTAAAGATTTTATTTATTTATTTGACAGAGAGCGAGATCACAAATAGGCAGAGAGGCAGGCAGAGGGGGAAGCAGGCTCCCTGCTGAGCAGAGAGCCTGATATGGGACTTGATCCCAGGCCCCTGAGATCATGATCTGAGCCAAAGGCAGATGCTTAACCCTCTAAGCCAGGCACCCCCGGACTTAATTTTCTTTTCTTCCTGCCCCAATATATCCTCCTTCCTGCACATTATCTCTTCATGAATGGTACTACCTGCCCAAATCATGGTCTCCACGCTCTGCCGTTTCTCTTCTACCATTCCTTTCCATCTACTCATGGATTCTCAAATGGATTTCTTTAGGGCTCCCCCAACCTCTACCCTGTAGTGAAATTATCTTACTAGGTACAAATCTGATGTTAGTCATTTCCCCAAAGTTCATTCACTGTCCCCCACCTCCAACCATCAGCCTTAAAATAACACCCAAACCACTTAACACAGCACCCCACCTATATAAACTGGGCTTTTCTTAGTCTTCCCAGCCCAAATTCACCTTTCAGGCTCACATTTCCGACTCTTTTTACTGGTTAGTCTCTGTCACAATGCTCCTTCTATTCTTTTTTCCTGGCACATATTTATTTTGTCCTTAAGGACTCGGTTCAGGCATCATCTACCAGGAAGCCTTTTGTGTCCCCACAGCAGGGGGAGCTGAGGTGTTCTACCCAAGAACACTGGCGCAGGAGCTTACACTGTACTGTTTACCTCACTTGTGTCCCACTGTCTTTGGGCAGGGACTGGTGTCTCCTTCACCTTGTTCGTCCTTGCAAGGGCTCCCCACACGTAACAGGTCCTTAACAAACATTAGGTCTTTTTTCTTTCTTCTCTTAAATAACTTGGCTAAAGTCCTTTAGCTAGAAAGTGGCAGAATGCCATACTACTCTCCAACCCAGACAGGCAGCATCATTTTCACCAGTGACTTGGCTTTGGTACAGGAAGAGGAAACATACACCGACCTGGGCGGTGACTGGGGGCCCAGCAAACAAGGCCTTGTACGCAGAAGCAGCAACAGACAAAGCCCCCTTCACCAGTCCTCCGGCAATGCTGCTCCTGTGGTGGTGGTGCCTGAGGAGGAAAACCAAATTATCTCCCTAAAAAACACAAACCATTCCTTCCTACAAACTAATCTGGGCTCTAATCCTTGAAATAAAATGGATTTTCCTGAGAAAAATAGTCAGATGTAAATAGAGAATGTGATCATTTTCCTATTAGTTTTACAGCCATGAACCTTGGTTTGATGCAGAGCCCTCCCCTACTGCTGGCAAGGTAAGGGCATGCAGAAAAGACACCCCCTCTAGTTAGTAAGTACACCAGCTTTCTGTCACAGCTGAAAATTATGCAGTTAAGGGCACAGAGAGGTATTAGCAGTCGGCCTGCTTAATTATCATCTCAGAGAATACACCTCCAAAGGAAATGTGATTTGGGGGGCATTGTAAGGAGGAATCCACCTTGCCACTGATCTGAGCTGATTTGGAGCAGAGAGGCAGGTGTGTCTAAGAAATGATTACAAAGGGGCACCTAAGTGGCTCAGTCATTAGCTGTCTGCTTTTGGCTCGGGTCATGATCCCGGAGTCCCAGCATCGAGGCTCACATCGGGCTCCCTGCTCAGGCAGGAAGCCTGCTTCTCCCTCTCTCACTCCCTCTGCTTGTGTTCCTGATGGGCTTGACCTTCCTGCCTTCTTTGGTACAAAGGTGAGGTGAATTTGAGAGTACAGGTCTGGAATGTGAACAATTTTTTTTTTTAAGATTTCATCTCATCTTTCATTCATTCATTCATTTATTTATCTATTTATATATACATATTTGAACAATTTTTATTTATTAATCTGACAGAGAGATATATCACAAATAGGCAGAGAGGCAGGCAGAGAAAGAGGGGGAAGCAGGCTCCCCGCTAAGCAGAGAGCCCGATGTGGGACTTGATCCCAGGACCGTGAGATCATGACCTGAGCCATAGGCAGAGGCTTAACCCTCTGAGCCACCCAGGCACCCCTAAGATTTTATTTTTTCAAGTTATCTCTACACCCAGTGTAGACAACACCACCAAGATCAAGAGTCACATGCTATACTGACTGAGCCAGTCAGGCACCCCTGGAATGTGAACACTCTTAAATGCTAACTGTCGCCCTCTGTTCAGTGTTGCTCACAAGCGTCAGGAGAAGTAACAAGAAGGAATGATGGCTCTCTTCTTTGCCCTCTGGAGGGGACACGTGCTTTGAGAGGCTTGTGTAAGCAAAAGTGATACTAGAATATCCACCTGCTTCTGAAGAAGGGCTGCACAAGGTCCAGTTACCTTGAGTGGTCATAGCTCTTCTGTCTGCTGTTTACAAGTCCTGATGAGCCTCTGGGCTCTAAAAGCAAAAGAGCTATTGGTTAGATGCCGTGTCCACAAGTGCCTGGTGTTTCTTAACTCACAGTGAGGCGAATTTTGAGAGGCACGCGGCAATATAATCACACCATTGATTTATTTAAAATATTTGGGAAATTTTGCAGGTGGTTTTAAGTGATAAGGAGGAACTGTCCACAATGCAATGCAAGGTGATTGTTTACTGAATCCAGAAAACTAAGTCCATAAACCTATCACACCCATTTATTATTTCCTAAGTACTTTTAGGTTTTGTCTTTTTGCTTTTTGATTAAGAGGGGGAAGTGACTTTGAAGGTCTATGGACAACTTCAAGGTGCCAAGAAAACTGCCCCACAGGTTTTATGACTATGCTGAATGATCAATGTTAAGGTCACACAGTGAGGAAAGGGGGAGCCAGGCCTGGAACCTAGCTAGGGTGGTCTGGCTCCAAAGTCTGTGTTCTTTCCACTGCAGTACAATGCCCACCTCTATGAGGTCTTGTTTAATAAATACAAAGCTAGAGAAAAGAATATGAGAGAGGGCCACAGAAAAAAATAGAATAATGCCAACAATCATGAAGACAGTGCCTGTTTATGCCTGGTTTCATTAGAAAGGAGCACAGAAAAAGACATCAAGCTCAGGCTGGTCGTTACCTCCTCTAGTCTGATCGGGGACTGAAGAAACTTCTGATACAGTAACTGGTAAATCCACTCCTGGGGAACCATCCAGCTGTGCACAAGGAGGGCTCCTTTCAGAAAGACAGTATCAAAAGTCAGTTGAAAAGGGAACACTGGAGAAAGAGTACACGAGGCACAGCTGTGGCAGATTCTCTGTACAAAAGCTTCACTTTTCTGATTCATATCTCATATCTGAATGCAGGAATCAGGTAGGAAGGGCTCATTTTTCTTCTGGTTTTCCTCTCTAGCCACAGTGAAGCTAGAGAGACTGGCCTGAGTTGGGTCGCTCCCTGCTCCATTAAGTGGTACTAATAGAGGGAAACGTCTAGCTGCCTAAGAGAGTGGTTTAAATCTTAGTTGAGGCTCCACCATCTGCCATACCATGAGAAAATAGTGACACACACAGATCAGGAGATGATGAAAATAATTATTCTCTGGTTTTAGAATATATTTTTTTCCTAACAGGCTAAGCTTCCTATTATACTTTGGGTTAACTTAAGAATGAGTTTTGCTGCCTCAACCCACGAGTCAATAGAGCAAGGAAGGTCCAGGGATGTTTGTGTTTAAAAACTGGCTCACTTCGATCCTGGGTTTCGGCAGCAAAAGCAAAAAACTGAACCAAACAAGAAACTGACTCTCAATGATCAAAACAGAGGTAGACAGCCTATACTCAGGTCAAGAACAAGCACAGCTTTAAATTCAGAATCCACAAATTCTGGGAAATACAACTTTTATCCATCTAAATTCAGACTTTCCTATGGGAAAAAGTCTCTTCCCATGCTGACAAACAACAACAAAACGGGTTTTGAGAGAGAGCTGTTTCCTCCCTATTCCACCTGCGCAGAAGAACCCAGCCGAGGGGGGTGTGGATGGTACCTGGACAGTTGTGGTGGAGGCCCCACCACCTCTGGGGTGAGGGGCACTGTGTCCAGAGTCTGTGAGGTCATGAGGATGTCGCTGACGCTCTGCTCCTGCAGCTGGTTCTCCCCTCCATTGAGTCTCTCCCCGGCCTCGAGCCCAGGTTCGCCTTCTGCCCCTCGCTCCAGGCCCGGCTGTGAGAGCGCAGAGCTGTACATGGAGTCACCTAGCGGGCGACTGGTGTCGAAGCACTCAGGCAGGATGATGATGTAATCCTCTGAAGAAGTAGAGGACTGACTCTGAACTTCATCTTTGAGCTCATCATCCTCTTCCTCTTCCTCCTCCTCCTCCTCAACAGCTTCTTTGGCGCTATGCACACCCTCCTCCTGCTCATCTCCAAGTGGTCCCTCTTCAGGGGAGGCAAATTTCACTATAGGATGAAAGCAATCCATTTTATTTTATTTTTAAGGTTTTATTTATTTATTAGACAGAGAGAAACACAGCTAGAGAGAAAAACACAAGCAGGGGGAAGTGAATGAGAAGAAGCAAGCTTCCTGCCAAACGGAGAGCCCGACCTGGGCTTGATCCCAGGACCCTGGGACCATGACCTGAGCTAAAGGCAGACGCTCAATGACTGACCCACTCAGGTGCTCCGAAAGCAATTTATTCTAAGCTACTATAAGCTAAAAGCAGCTCCCAGTGCCACCCTTACCTGATAAAGCTTGTGGGTCATGAGCTATAATCATGAGAGCCCGAGGAGAGGGATGGCCAGAGGGAAGGGTTGCTGCCAGAACCACTAACGGCCACATTCTAAGTCTGAAGCCTTAGTTAAAGTCAGAAAGAACTGAAGCTCATAAGGTATAGAAAAACACCAAGGCTTCTGAGAAAAGCCATGAATCTTTTTTTTTTTTAAGTTTTATTTATTTATTTGACAGAGACACAGTGCAAGTGGGAACACAAGCAGGGGGAGTGAGAGAGGGAGAAGCAGGCTCTGATGAGCTGCTTGATTCTAGGACCCTGAGATCATGACCTGAGCTGAAGAGAGATGCTTTTTTATTTTTATTTTTTAAGAGGGTTGGTTTTTTCTTTTTTTTTTAAGATTTTATTTATTTATTTGACAGAGAGAGAGAGAGAGAGATCAAGCGAAGGCAAAGAGATAGGCAGAGAGAGAGGAAGAAGCAGGCTCCCCGCCGAGCAGAAAGCCCGACTCGGGCCTTGATCCCAGGACCCTGAGACCATAACCTGAGCTGAAAGCAGAGGCTTTAACCCACTGAACCACTCAGGTGCCCTGAAGGCAGATGCTCAATGAGTGAGCCATCCAGAGACACCAAGTGCCATGAATCTTAAAGACAAATCAAAACTGATATATTAGCTAATGGTGCTGTAATAAGAGAAAATGTCAGATAGTGAGTACTGCATATGCCCACTTTCCTCTGCTAAGTAATGGACAGTCATGGCAGAAAAATGGCAAAACAAGGATGAGGGAAAAAGAGGTACCTATGATTCTATCAGAGGTAACTATTGGAAACATTTTTTGTTATGCATTTATATATAAGTCTGGGGGGGAGCGGGAAATGAGTGTATATCAAACAAAAGTGAGACAAATCATATTTAAAAGCCTAAGTCAAATTTCATTATAGTAAACACAAGAAATTTTCGCATACTATTTTGATGCACTAGAACCTGAAGTTTTAGACAGTTCTTAAAATACACAGTAAAGGTGCCAGTTTGGCTCGGTCACTGGGTGTCTGCCTTCGGTCCAGGTCATGATCCTGAGGTCTTGGGATCGAGCCCCACATCGGGTTCCCTACTCAGTGGGAAGCCTGCTTCTCCCTCTCCCACTACCTCTGCTTGTGTTCCCTCTCTCTTCATATCTCTGTCAAATAAATAAAATCTTAAAAAAAAAAGAAATACTTAGTATGATCACTACCTATTCAATATCTAGAAGTTTCTGTTATAAAGGAAATTGATACAGCAGAATTGAACCTTGGGAAACTTAGTTTGGTACTCCTGCTTCTGCCCACTATTTCCTGGACTATATCCCTGGAGAAAGGACACAACTCAGCTGCCAGTGGAGGTCTCTGCTGAAGAGTTCGATCAACTTACAGGATGACTCCTCAGTGCAGAATCCAGGCAGCACAAAGGGCTGCTGTGCCTCTGAGTCATGCAGCTGTAATTCTGCCCCTGAGAAAGGGTGAAAATGGGTTATGGCCGCTGCTTTGATTCCAAGGCTATAATTAAAAGAGTCAGATAGAGTGTGTGGAGTCCAAAGAAACCACCATGATCCAAATTCTAACAAAGATCACCCAACAGCCATTCTCAGGGAAGAAGAGGCCATCTTCCTACTCAGTCGGGCAGTTACAATGCAAACACCACCCTGCTAGCCGGGGGACCCCAGGGACACTCACTGTGCACGGACTTCTGTCTGCAAGGTGGATTGTGATCCGGCGCAGCATCCAAGGTAAGGGATCGGATTACGGTCTCACACACAAACTGGGTCCCACTCAGATCATCTTCTGCTTCCTCCACTGAGGCTATGTTTTGAGCCTTCCTCTTTACTGAGGCTATGGGATCTGAAAGACACGACCCTTGATGTCGAAGGGCTTCCTGAAGCCAGGTACCCATGCGGATCCTGTGCCAAGAACAGCTGCTGCTGGTCCCATGGGAAGGTGAGGAGACCTCACAAAACAACAGGCTACAGAAAACCCATGGACATGCTAAGGTAAGGGTAGGGAAAAGTATGTGTGAAAACGGCATAATATGGAAGGGGACAATGCAAACGCGAGACAAATATTTACCGCCTTACCGGGAAGCACTTTAAATCCCGCCCCTTCGCTCTCTTCCTGTATCTGCCCCAAGCCTGGCTTCTCTATTAAAGGATTGTCATGCGGCAGAGGAGACATGCAGGGGGTCATATCTGGAGAATGAAGACAGAAGAACCATCAACCAAAAAAAAAAAGAAAAAAAGAAAAAAAAGGGCAACAGATCATTAACAGTGTTTAGAAGCAACAGCTCATAGGCTTCTTGCCTCCTGAAGGGCTGAAATAAACTTAGGTATGCTTCAAGGCCTGTTATAAAGAATTTCTCCAGACCATTAGGTATGTAAGTATCTCAGACCAATGAATACAGGAAGGATCACAGTAGTCTGGCCTGAGAAATCATGGCCAAGACACAGAACCAGGAATGTAAAGGATGTAACATTTAGAGAAAAATGGAGAAGAGTCTCCTCCCCTCCCCCACCCTTGAAAGACTTTTTCTAATCCCTACATGAACATGAGGCTCAAACTCACAACCTCAAGATCAAGAGCCATACAGTCCACTGAATGCACCAGCCAGGTGCCTCAGAGGTCCCTTTACAGTGGAGAAGTCTTGCAAAAGCATGTATTGTTGCTTCTGACAGACAACAGGGAAGAGGAGGAAAATGGACCCATGGGTGCAGTTTTAAATGTCATACTGGAGGAGAAATCCTTGCCATGTATTTCCTCAGAGTAAGATTCTCACTACCAGGGTCTAGGGTGTAGCATTTTTGTGTCTGTTAATAAATCAAACAACATGGGTTGAATGACATTCTTACCCACAGGAGTATTGTGGGGCACTCTCTCCAGCTCTTGGACAATGTTTATATCCAACAGCTCAAAGGACAGCAGGTCCTGAGGACAAAAAGGGCAATGTTAGGCAACTTGCAGTGGATGCTGGAGCCGGGTTTTGTCTTGCTGGGGCTTGTAGGCCCCTGAGCTCCACACTATCCTGGACTCTGTACAAATTCATGCCTCACCTCAGCCAAGTGAAACCAGGAAGAGTGAAGTGGGAAGTGGACATCCAAATAACCAAGTGGCAGGAAAAGTGAACTCAAAAAGCAGAAATGGAGAGGCAACTAAAGGGAAGCTGTGGGGAAGCCCAAGATTGAGGTCCCAAGTCAGAGAAGAAACATTTAGAGGCCTGCTTCCACTAGCATCTCCTCACTATTGTGGACAGACCTCTAACTCACTGGGCACTGCCTATGGCTGTCCCACCTTCTCCTCAACAGGGTAAGAATTCTTTCTCTACTGCCTTTGTCCTTTGCCTCCCAAAGTGCTCAATCTTCCACCTGGGCAGTCAGAAGGTCCACGGATGGGATGTAGAGCTCCCTCTCGGTGGCAACATTCTTTGTTTTCTGTGGCATGCAGGTTTCTGTCCCTTTGGCCTGCTTAGTCGCTTCATCAAGCTGAATTTCTTCTTTAGCCAGAAGAAAAGTTCCCTATACAGACAAACCATGGGACGAAAGGTTTTAGGCACTCAACTGAACAAAAGGTCGACAGTTGCCTCCCTAAAAACTGAAACACTGATGCATCTCTACATGTTTTAAAACTTGTTTCGAGATCATTTTAGACTTGCAGGAAAGTTACAAAAATAATAGTGTTCACTTCTTACCCTCTTCACCTAGCTTCCTTTAACGACAAGTTAGGTTAACCACAGTAACAACTGTCAAAAGGATGATGTTAACTTTGGCTAACTAAATCTAAGCAATAAAATGCTTTAAAACACAGTGCTCCACCGCTTAGGGGGGTGGAGGAGGGGAATAGTGCCCCACCAATAAAGGGAAGTTTCTTAAAAAAACTGCATCAACTAAAAATGAGGGCAAGACAAGACTTCCTTAGTATTTAGAGAACACACACATGAAATGTTCAGGAGAACTGAATGTTAAGGAGCTAAGCCATCGGTCCAGCCATTCAGCAGGCCAGACAGCCCTGTTTTCCAATGTGCAGCACAGAGGCTGGTCAAACACCATTACCAAGAGACACAAAAGCATTGAGGGATGCCTGCACCAAGATGCTAAGAACATGCAAACAAAGCCTAAGAACTGGGCCCAACATGCATACTGGTGTGTTGGGGGAGGAGCTACCCTTTCCTGATTTCTGGAGGATCGACCTGCTCTGAGTGGGCTGCTGTAGCGTTAGTCTCCCCTTCCAATGCTCACCTCTTGCTGGCAGATGAGCTCATCAGCTTTGCATGAACGAATCATGCCCTTTTCAATGTTCTCAGGGTTCTCCGTGGAGGGGAAAGGATCTACTATGATACTGCACCAGACCCGAGGACCAAACTGCTGGCCTTTGTGAGAAAGACGCCAATGGGAAGTGTACGTTCCCTCCAAGGCTGGGGCGATGAACTCCACAGACACAACCCCCACATGGCCGGCTTTTAGGCAGGGAACCAAAACATCCTTCTTTTCTGTAGAGGCCAAAGTTAGGTTTCCCCACATGAACTTGAGCTGAAAAGAACAGGGACAAGAGAAAGCAAGCTTGTCAGCGGAGCACTGTCACTTCAGATCACCTCATCTTCAGTCCATGGGCGGAAAAATACCTTTGTGTCTCCACTCCACTTGACATTTCCTGTATTCTTCATCCTCCAGTGTTTGATAAACTTGGTTCCTGGCTGAAGGTGAGTCCCATCAGGTAGATTCTCATCCACAAATGCTGCACTGAGGGTCGGCATAACTGGGGCACAGGGCTGCAAAGGGAGCCTGAACAGAAAATTCAAAGAGTCACCTGTGTTGGGTACAATGGCTGCTGAATATCTAACACAGTGGCTTAAGAGGCTGAGAGTGACTCTTAATGTACTAATGCATTTGCCTTAAAAATAATACTAATTGGGGGCACCCAGGTGGCCCAGTTAGTGGAGCATGTGACTCTTAATCTAGGAGCTGTAAGTTTGAGCCCGACATTGGGCATACAGATTACTTAAAAATAAAATCTTAAAACAAATACTAATAAAATTTTTGAAAAAAACAAGACAGAGGGGTGCCTGGGTTCAGCTGGTTGGGCCTCCAACTCTTGATTTCAACTTGGGTCATCTTGGGGTTGTGGGATTGAGCCCTGCATTGAGCTCCATGCACAGTGAGGAGTCTGCTGGAGATTCTCTCCCTCCACCTCTCCTCCCACACTCTCATTCTTTCTCAAATAAACAAAATGGGTTTTGTTTATTTGAGAGAGAGTGTGCAAGAGCGCACAAGTGGGTGGGGGAGAGGCAGATGGAGAGGGAGAAGCAGACACCCTGCTAAACACAAAGCCCAACATGGGGCTCAATCCTAGGACCCCAAGATCGTGACCGGAGCTAAAGTCAGACGCTTAACCGAGACACCCAGCCGCCCATGAACAAATAAATCTAAATACATACACACATACATACACACATACATAAACAAGACAGATTTGGGATACCTGGCTACCAACTTTTGATCTCTGGGTTGTAAATTTGAGCCCCATGCTGAGTGTGAAAGTTAGTTAAAAATAAAATCTTACTCCTGAACTGAAAAGCTATGGTGAGGATGAGCATCCACAAATAAAAGAACTGCAGAGTCAGGCTCTTCAAATCCCAACTGCCTCCACTGAAGAGAAGTCACACTAGTCAGTCTGGAACCTTATTGACTGCTCTGCTCGGCCAACAATGACTACAAACCACCCTTTAAGAATGTTAGGATCAGGGACGCCTGGGTGGCTCAGTTGGTTGAGCGACTGCCTTCGGCTTGGGTCATGATCCTGGAGACCCGGGATCGAGTCCCACATCCAGCTCCCTGCTCAGTGGAAAGCCTGCTTCTCCCTCTCTCACTCCCCCTGCTTGTGTTCCCTCTCTGGCTGTGTTTCTGTCAAATAAATAAAATCTTAAAAAAAAAAAGTTAGGATCAGAGAATGGGAAGTTTTAATTCTTTTTAAAGATTTTTATTCATCTATTTGACAGCAAAAGAGACAGTGAGAGAGGGAATACAAACAGGGGGAGCAGGAGAGGGAGAAGCAGGCTTCCCGCTGAGCAGGGAGCTGGGTGCTGGGCTTGATCCCAGGACCATTGGGTCATGACCTGAGCCACAGACAGACACTTAATGACTGAGCTACCCAGGCATCCCTAATTTTTTTTAAGGTTTATTTATTTTTTTTAATATTTTATTTATTTATTTGACAGAGAGAAACACAGTTAGAGAGGGAACACAAGCAGGGGGAGTGAGAGAGGGAGAAGCAGGCTTCCTGCCGAGCAGGGAGCCTGATGTGGGACTCAATCCCAGGTCTCCAGGATCATGACCTGAGCCGAAAGCAGTCGCTTAGCCAACTGAGCCACCCAGGCGCCCCTTTTTAAGATTTGGGTGAGAGAGAGATAGAGAGGTCGTGTGCACATTAGCAAGTATGCAGAGAGGGAGACAAAAACTTCAGCAGACTCCTCAATGAGCTAGGAGGCTTGACGCGGAACTTTAAGACCGGGAGATCATGACCTGAGACACAGTTGGATGCTTAACTTGACTGAGCAACCCAGGTGCCCCTAGGATGGGAAGTTTTAACATTTGAGGTGTTAGGGACTGCTGATAAGTATGAGAAAACATGGCTAATGTTCCGGCTTCAGAAGGCTGGACCTCCAGCCCTGGTACCCACCCTGGCCCCAGGCTTACATCAGGGTGTTTGACTGCAGCAGGCTCTCGGGTCGGCCCAAGGGGGACCTGGGGCTCTGGAGTCCATGGATGGAACTCCATAGATGAATCTTCCTGTGGAGCTTAAGCTGCTTTTTGAGTTCCTTGACTTCTGCTTTTCGCTGTTTCTTCTCAGCTCGCAACCTTTGCTTTTCTGCCTTAAGAAAATTCTTGTCGACCTGTTTCTGGAGCCTGTGACGTAACGAATGAAGTGTCTTAAAAAACAAACCTCATAAATAAATCTTGAAGCTATTTTGAGCCCCATGTAGCCTCTATCAGTTGCAGCTTCTAGCTTAACTTCTTTCTACAGTTCTCATTTCTGTCTCATTAGCTTCGGCTCGTCATCCCCCTTGTTACATTTCAACTAGAAACATGCAGAAACTAAGGAGACTGTCTAAGGTCCTGTGATTCATACCCCATCACCACAACCAAGATGCCCACTCGAGAACAAGGCTCCTGTGTATTTATGGTTTTACCTGGCTTGTTCCAGAGCAGCAGGGAGACGAGGGGCGGGGCATCTTGGATGAGAGCAGGCTTCAGAGGGACCCACCACAGGTCTCCGCAACTTCAACAGGATGTGGTTGGAGTCATGCACATATGGCCCCGATTCACAATCTTCACAGATGTTATAGGATGGGCACAGGCTGTGGGGAAAAGCATAGCAAGTGGGAAGTACCAGAGGCAGTGACAGAGGAGACCAGACTTCCATATTAGCTGTATTACCAGCTAGGTGGTAACCTAAGCAAGTCACCTGGCCATTCCCTGTCTCAAGTTTCCTTATTAATAAAATGAAGGCAACGCACTTAATTAACATGTATCCATTTCAAAGGAAAATCTACAGGAGGAAGCAAGATAGGAAAGCGTGTGGAGCAACATGAAGATAATCCCTGGTGATATTTTGTTTTAGGGAACGTAACTTTGCCTCTGTTAGTTCAAATGTGTATCTGAACACATCCATGATCTGAATAGTTACCCTTTCAATAGTATTTCTCATGAGTGACAAAGAGCTTGTTTCCAATCTAGAGCTGCTCTGTATGTGTGATACTCAGAGACAGAGTATACCCAATTTCCCTCTACCTCTCCAGAATGCCAGGAAGGCCTGTCCAGAGGTCTTTTAATAGCTCTGCATTCCGAAGGGACTGCTCACCTGCACTGGTAGCGCACACCGATGATCTTCCTTTGGCAGCTGCTGCAAGCAATACGCCAGTTGAACTGGTTTTCTGGCAAAAACAGTGCTTCCTCTGAAATGGGCATTGAGACTTCTGATGGACAGGAACCCAAAGATGGGTTCTGGAGGACTAGCTTCTCGTGTAATTTCTGTTCAAGTTTCTCAACCGTTTCTTTAACCACTTGTTCTCTGAACTAGAATACAGAGCATAAAATGGGGAAAAAACCCTCGGTTCCAACACTGGAAAAAAGTGTGAAAATATCAAATAGACCAGACACCTCACTGTCTCTGGTACAAGAATATCATAAATGGCTAATAGCTACTGAACGAATGGACAGAAATGTAGCAAAAAGTCTATTCTTTTCACATGTACACTGGTTCAAAGGGAATACCAAGAAATCATTTTGATGAGTAAATTTCTAACCTCTTCCTTCTCAAGGACAGACTTGTTCCTTTCCCTCAAACTTAGAATTAGGCTCTTTTTCTGATACATCTCTGTAGAAGTGAGCACCTTTCTGGGACTGCTTTAGTCTGGAAATGATTAACTATCCCTCTTCATTTCACTGCCCTAGAGACAACAGACATCTGGGTTCAGCTTTCTACTTCTCCCCTACTCCACCTGTGCCAACATGGCTGCTAAAACCCACACCTTAGAGAACACTCAAATACTCACTGTCTCCAGGTAGCTTGTGAACCAGTCTGGGGGTTTGTCTTGAGGCTGGTCTGTGCCATGTGGAACAAGTGGAAACCGCTGCAAGGAAATACCCAAGATCTCAGATGCTGCTTTTATTTTCTATTTAAGATTTTATTTTTTCAAGAAGATTTTGATTTTTTAAAAAATTTTTTTCAAAGATTTTATTTATTTATTTGACACAGAGAGAGATTACAAATAGAGAGGCAGGCAGAGAAAAAGGGGGAAGCAGGCTCCCCGCTGAGCAGAGAGCCTGATATGGGACTGGATCCCAGGACCCCGAGATCAAGACCTGAGCCGAGGGCGCCTGGGTGGCTCAGTGGGTTAAAGCCTCTGCCTTCGGCTCAGATCATGATCTCGGGGTCCTGGGATCGAGGCCCGCATAGGGCTCCCTGCTTAGCAGAGAGCCTGCTTCCTCCTCTTTCTCTGCCTGCCTCTCTGCCTACTTGTGATCTCTCTGTGTGTCAAATAAGCAAAATTAAAAAAAAAAAAAAAAAAAAAAGACCTGAGACGAAGGCAGAGGCTTAACCGTCTGAGCCAACCCAGGTGCCCCTCGATTTTTTTAAGTAATCTCTACAGCCATTGTGGGGCTCAAACTCACAACCCTGAGATGAAGAGTTGCATGTTCTACCAACTGAGCCAGCCCGGCACGCTTGTTTAAAATAATTTTCCTGAAATGTAGTACTTTGAGGATTCTTTTGTCAAATTAATATAAATGTATGGTCAAAAAAAACCCCAATAAAAAAAGAAAGAAGCATAAAAGGAAAACACAGTCTCTATATCACCCTCTTGCTCCTTCTCCAGAACCAGGTACCAGTTTCAAAGTCAGGCAGAGATGGTCACAGTAACTCCCAAATCTCTGATGCACAGCTCAAATGTTAACACCACGAGCAGGCGTAAGGCTAGGAAAACTGTGGGCAGGTCCATTCCCTTCATACCTGTGCTGCAGGCTCCTCTGGGGTCTTCATGTCTGATCCTAAGACCCTCACCAGTGACGAATAATGTGCAAGCTGCTTCTTCCCTGCCTTCACAACAGGCTGTTTTTCTGGTACGGCTAGCGGTGGGGCTTCATCGACACAGGGGCCTTCGTGGACTTGCATTTCCAGTTGGTTTCCCTGCTTAACTGCCATCTGAGAGGGTATGTTATGAAATAAAAACATATTGTGTGATCCTCCTTTCCCAACTGAAATCTCAAAGACATTTAAACAGAAGGGGGATGGTGATTTATGTGGAAAATATTAGGATTTACCTATATTTTATTACATCTAATTACATATACTATGTTAATGGCCAACCTGCTGTTTTTTGCCCAAATGTTAACCAGGAATTTTTTTTTTTTTTTTTTTATAAAGATTTTTATTTATTTATTTGACAGAGAGAAACATAGCTAGAGAGGGAACACAAGCAGGGGGAGTGAGAGAGGGAGAAGCAGGCTTCCCGCAGAGCAGGGAGCCCGATGTGGGACTCGATCCCGGATCTCCGGGATCATGCCCTGAGCCGAAGGCAGTTGCCCAACCAACTGAGCCACCCAGGCGTCCAGGAATGGTTTTATTACCAAAAACACTAAAGCAGATTTAGGACAGCATTTTATTAGGTGAGATGGTCTCATTAAATGGGTTACTCCTTTTCTGTTGAACTGGTTTTTATGTTATGACTCCGCTCATGGATTTTAATCTCAACTTTTCAAAAAAGTCAGTCTCGGACTACTGCAACCCAAACTTAAAGTTATAGCCTATAAGTAAGCATTTATTTTTCCATCAAGAATAGTATTTTGCAAAGCATGTTTGAATGGTTACCTCTTTTTGAAGAGCATCTTCTTAAAAATCCTATGTTGAAAACTCTACTTCAGGGAACATTTGAGGTTCTATGAAGATCCTCCAGTGTCCAAGAAGAGATTAGGGGTCAAGTTCATCAATTTCTAGATCTCCCCATTTGTCACCCAGTGATAAGAACTGTTCTTGTATCTATTTTTACACATCAGACTTAAGCTTCCATTTAAAAATAGCATCATGACCAAAAAGTTTGAAAAGTATTATTTTAACATCAAGGATCAGCAAATAATCTTAAAGGGCCATATAATAAATATTTTAGGCTTGTAGGCCACACAGTTTCTTCTCAAGTCTGCACAAAGGCAGGCAGACACTATGTAATAGGAACAGCTGGGTTCCAATAAAACTTTATAAAAACAAGGCTGGCCCACTGGCTAGTTTGCCAGACTCTATTCTAGACCATAAACCAAGAAGAAGCTGATAATAAAATGTATGGTACAGTCCGTGGAAAAACTGCTCACGAAATGACTATAATGAAATGTGTCAAAATATAAACATGGAATATGTTTATATTGATATTAAATATAAATATAACAGGTACTATGTAAAAATGTATGCTAAAAAGTCTTGCTTCCTGAGACAGAGGAGTTGGTTTTTTTTTTTTTAAAGATTTTATTTATTTGAGAGAGAGAAACATAGCTAGAGAGAGAACACAAGCAGGGGGAGTGAGAGAGGGAGAAGCATGCTACCCTCCCAGCAGGGAGCCTGGCGCAGGGCTTGATCCCGGGACGCTGGGATCATGACCCAAGCCGAAGGCAGACGCTTAACGACTGAGCCACCCAGGCATCCGAGAGAGAGAGGAGGCTTATACAACATCTAGACTCCCCAGGTCTGATATTTTTTTTTCTTCTTAAGATTTTGAGAGAGAGCAAGAGTGCAAGAGCATGCACTCAAGCACAAATGTAGGGGTGGGGGGGAGCAGAGGGAGAGGGACAAATAGGCTCCTTGCTCCATAGGGACTCGATCCCAGGACTCTGAGATCATGACTGGAGGCAAAGGCAGACACTGAACCAACCGAGCCACCCAGGCACCCCGCAAAGCCTGAAATTTCTGACTACGTAAATAGTGATCATGGGAATGAGTTTTGAAGCCCACAGACGTTTTTTTTTTTTTTTAGTTTTTATTTATTTGACAGAGGGAAACACGGCCAGAGAGGGAACACAAGCAGGGGGAGTGAGAGAGGGAGAAGCAGGTTTCCTGCCAAGCCGGGATCACGAACTGAGCCGATGTGGGGGGCCGGGATCACGAACTGAGCCGAAGGCAGTTGCTTAACCAACTGAGCCACCCAGGCGCCCTGCCCACAGACATTTTTTAATGAAACTATTGTAGCTTCTGACAATAGGGAAAGAGAAAAGCCAGGAGGAGTTGGACAAAGGTAAAAGGGTATGAGGGACAGCATGTCACAACAGCTTAAAAGCAAAGAGGAAATGGGGCACCTGGGGAGCTCAGTCAGTTAAGCATCCAACTCTTGATTTTTGGCTTAAGTCATGATCTCAGGGTTGTGAGATCAAGTCCCAAGTTGGGCTCTGTGCTGGGCATGGACCTGCTAAAGATTCTCTCTTTCCCTCTGTCACACCCTCTCACTCCCCTGTACGCTCTAAAAAAAAAAAAAAAAAAAGGCAAAGAGGAAATACGAAGACCACATGAAAACTGGGAAGAAGGAAACTGTGAAGCACGAGATTGCTAAGAGATGAGTATCTCAACTAAGAGAAACCGGGGTGGGGCCCAAATGTCTAAAACCAAGAGATTAGCTGGTAAATAAGAATTTCTGGATAAAAACCAAGAAGACTGGTTAAACTGTTGCATCCAGGGGCTCCCACAATGGCAATGTTGACCAGGCAACAAAAAGAATAAATACAGCTCCCAATTTTTAAAAAATCCTGCCTTGGGGCATCTGGATGGCTCAGTCACTTAAGTATCTGATTTTTGATCTCAGCACTTGCAGGTCTTGATTGTGAGTTCAAGCCCCTCCTTGGGTTCCACAATGGGCATGGAGCCTATTTAAAAAAATTAAAAAATCTTGCCTTTCCATCCCTAGACCAAAAGTGATTTTTGGGAAAATTTAGTCTTTAGTCGTAGATTAGAAGTTCATAAAGGATAGTCAAACTTTTAAAGAAAAAACATTTTTTTAATATTTTATTTATTTGATAGAGAGGAGAGGGAACATAAGCAGGGGAGTGGAAGAGGGAGACACAGGCACCCCACTGAGCAGGGAGTCCAATGTGGGACTCGATCACAGGACCTTGGTATCATGATCTGGGCCGAAGGCAGATGCTCAAGGACTTAGCCACCCAGGTGCCCCTAAGAAAAATCCTTTTTTTTTTTTTTTTTAAAAGATTTTATTTATTTATTTGACAGAGAGAAACAAAGCGAGAGAGGGAACACAAGCAGGGGGAGTGAGAGAGGGAGAAGCAGGCTTCCTGCTGAGCAGGGAACCCAATGTGGGGCTCCATCCCGGGTCTCCGGGATTATGATCTGAGCTGAAAGCAGTCGCTTAACCAACTGAGCCACCCAGGCGCTCCAAGAAAAATCTTAATTACAAAGGTGGTAATGAAGGGACAGCTGGGCACACCTTAAAGTGACCTTGAGGAATGCTCTAAATTATTACTGACAAGCAAGAGATGGTGAACTCAATAGTTTGTACCTTAAAGTCATTATCTTGCATTATCTTATAACATTCTATAGGAAACAAGGTAAAGGAGATGAAAAGTGTGAACCAGAAAGCATCATTTCACAGATTTATTTTTGTTTAACTATTATTTTTTTAAGTAGGCTCCACACCCAGGGTGGAGCCCAATGAGGGGCCTGAATCCATGACCCTGAGATCAAGACCTGAGCTGAGATTGAGAGTCAGACACTCAACCGAGTCACCCAGGTGTCCCCTCTGTATTTTTAAACACTACAATGGTGACACCAAGACCAGAAATGAGAGGAAACAATAACCATAAAGAACCTTTATATCAGGAGCTGTCTTTTGCTGACTGGTATGCCCTACTCATCACATTCTCTCCAAAAATTTGTTCTGCTGTGTTTCATTAGTTTCTGCCCATGGCTATTGCAGTTCAGGTTCTAGTTTTAGTCAGTAAATTTTTTTCAAAGATTTTATTAATTTATTTGCAAGAAAGAGAGAATATGAGCAGGGGGAGGCAGAGAGGGAGAAACAGGCTCCCTACTAAGCAGGGAGCCCAATGCAGAGTTCAATCCCCAGACCACAGGATCATGACCTGAGCCAAAGGCAGCCGAATGAGCCACCCAGGCACCCCTAGTCAATAAGTATTTTAAAATTATTTGAAAGTAAGATGAAATGACCATTACCTTAAGTGCTTCCTCATACTCTCCTAAAAAATAAAAAGACAAAGAACATATACTGTGATATTTCTTCACCAGTGCGAAAGATTCTATTTAAGTACCGCCAATCCTTACTTTTAAGAATTTTCTGCTACCTTTTTCTCCCTCCCCATCCCATCGCAAACAGAAACTACAGGCAGATTAGTTCTTTCTCCTAAGTCGTCCTATCTCTGCTACTGGAGGCTTCCAGCTATGAAACTTTTTAACCCAACTGCCTCATACTAGGTATGAGCGAAGCTCAGGACACAAGGGAGTTCATGGGTAGTGTTAATACAGACAGACCTCAAATATATTGCAGGTTTGGTTCCAGACCACTACAACAAAGTGAGTATTACAAAGAAGCAAGTCAATGAATTTTTTTGTTTCCCAGTGGATATGAAAATTACGTTAATACTATCTGCAATCTAGTAAGTGTGTAACAGCATTATGCCTTAAAAAGAAAAGTACATACCTTAATTAAAAAAAAATACTGTTAAAAAATGCTAAAACATCACCTGGGCGTTTAACAAATAATGATCACACATCATCATAATAATAATATATACATCATAACAATGAAAAAGTTTGAAATGGTGAGAGAATTAACAAAATGGGACACACAGGGTGAGCAAATGCTTTCGGAAAAAGCGATGTAGGGTTTCCATAAACCTTTAATTTGTACAAACAAAAAAAGCGCAATAAAGCGCAATAAAGCAAAGCACAATAAAATTATCATTAACTATTGTTAGGGATGGTTAAAATAAGCTTGGCGGGGGCTAACCTGGGAGCTTAACCTTCATACAGAACATTGTTCCTGTGGGAAAAGGCACTTCAAGCTCTGAATAACAAACCACCTTATAAATAAATTCTGGAATACCACTTTATTTGTTTGTAAGTTGACAGTAATATATATACCAAGTCAGGGACAAAGGCAACACCAGGAGAACAGAGTTGTATGTTTTGAACGGGAGGCATATTTTCAGAAGATTAGCATCTTAAATATAAGAGAACCTTCCATTAAAGCTGTCCTTAGGGTCCAATCAAAGACACTAATCTATATACAAGAACTGCCAGAAAATAAAAATCCGCTATGTAACTAATGTCCATGGCTAACTGAATGAGATGTCAATTTACTGTATACTAATTTCCACTCTAAAATAAATTTTGCAGCAAGATGTGAGTGTAAATGGAAATGTATACACTCATGAACAGACTAAAGCTTTTAAATAAAGCTGAACAGGTTCTCTCAAGAACTCACCTTGACTATTGATGGATACCTGTAAAAGGACAAAAGCAACAGTGGATTATAAACTTCCTGTCAATTGACATTTTTGTTACTAGGACCAGCCTCACAGATAAGATGCACAATCTCAGACTGGGGTTGAGCTTTTCCGGCATCATTAACTAATTGTGAATAATAATTAAGGACTTTGGTTGCTTAACTTCTACATCCTTTTATTTTAGGTACGTTAAGAGACAACATATTACATTCGTTAAAGGCCTGGGGTCTGGAGCCAGAAGGTATGGAATGAACCCCTACTCTACTATTTCTAAGCTTCTGTGCTTCTGGGCAAGTCACTTAGACTCTCTGGGCTTCAGTTTCCTCATGGGTAAAAGACAGATAATAATGTAACACCTAATACATAGTATTGTTGTTAGTCTGACATGTAACCGCTCAATAAAGGTTTGCCATTATTTTTATTACATAACTAAATGGTAGCTTGTAGTACATTTGAATTATATCACTATATAGTTTTAAAAGTATCTCTCAAATTTCCTTCTTCAGTGTTGCTTCCTTATTTCTCAACTCCATCTCAGATGCCACTGTTGGCTCAGAACATGAAATTATCAAGTACATTTAAACCACTACATAATGAAAAAAACACTAGTCTGAACTTTTTGATCCACTATCACTCTTGAGAAATAAGATCCATATTCTGGACACCTGGCCATGGGTACTATCATATACTTTACCTCTTCGTTTTCCTCATCCAGGTATTTTATTTGAATAGTGGTCAGATCAAATGAAACTTTTACCTGCAAATGAAATGTACATGCTAAATGATCAAGATATCAAAAAGGCAGGTTGTTAACAGAAACACAGGAGTCATAAAAGAAAGGATGGGCATATTTCATTATATAAAAATAAAACATTTAGGGCGCCTGGGTGGCTCAGTGGGTTAAAGCCTCTGCTTTCAGCTCAGGTCATGATCTCAGGGTCCTGGGATCAAGGCCCGCATCGGGCTCTCTGCTCAGTGGAGAACATGCTTCCTCCTCTTTCTGTGCCTGCCTCTCTGCCTACTTGTAATCTCTCTGTCAAATAAATAAATAAAATCTTAAAAAAAAAAACATTTAAAAGGCATAAATAAAAAAAACTGTAATAAAGTCAAAAGACAAAGAATAGTGGAGGGGAGCATTTACAACTCATAACGAAGACCATCTGCAATACAGAAAGACCATCGAAAAACTGCTAATGGTTAAGATTAACAACCCAGGTAAAAGGGGGCAAAACAAATATAAGATGTTCAAGCTTACTGGTAGTCAGAACAATGCAAATTTAAGCAATGAGATGTCATCTCAACAGAATAGTTATAAAAAATTTAAAGCCATAACATCCAATGCTGTCAAAAATTCAGGGCACTGTCATATATTTCTTTTATTTATTTTTTAAAGATTCTATTTATTTGAAAGAGAGAGAGAGAGAGACAGACAACATAAGCAGGGGTAACGGTGGGCAGAGGGAGAAGCAGGTTCCATATTGAGCAAGGAGGGTGATGTGGGACTTGATCCCAGGACCCTGGGATCATGACCTGAGCAGAAGGCAGACACTCTAAACCCTGGGCGCCCCTTATCAGACATTTCTGTGAGGTGCAAAGCACCTGGCAGTATCTATTAAAATTTAAAATTACATGCATTGTGACCCATTAAATCTCTCTTTGGGAAACTATCCTACAAAAAGAACAGTGCCTATGTTATATGGACAAAGAGATCTCTCCTGTAGTTTATTATACAATTGTAAAAAGGAAAACAACAACAAAAACCCATCTGACCTTGAGGGCACTGAGTAAGTGAAACAACAATGAACTCACAGATACAGACAACACATTGGTGGTTGCCAGAGGAGAAGGTGGGAGGTGGATGAAAAGGATGAAGGCAGTCAAAAGGTACAAACTTCAGTTATAAAACAAGTCAGTCCTGGGAATGTAAGGTACAGCATGTTGAATACAGTGAATAACACTGTGCTGTTTATCTAAAAACTGCCAAGAGAACAGAGCTTAAAAATTCCCATCACTAGGAAAAAAACCTGTCACTAAGTGTGGTGACAGATGTTAGCTAGACTTACTGTGATCATTTTGCAATATATACATACACATAACTGTTATGTTGTACACTTGAAACCTATATAATGTTATAGGACAATTATACCTCAATTTAAAAAAACCTAGATAAAATTTTCAGTAAGAAATGGTTAAATTATGGTATAACACCAAAATACTACAAGACAATCCATAGCTTTAAAAAAGATGAGGGACGTCTGGGTGGCTCAGAGGGTTAAGCCTCTGCCTTTGGCTCAGGTCATGATTTCAGGGTCCTGGGATTGAGCCCCACATTGGACTCTCTACTTAGCAGGGAGCCTACTTTCTCCTCTTTCTCTGCCTATTTGTGATCTCTGTCAAATACATAAAATCTTTAAAAAAAAAAAAAAAAAAGATGAGCTCAGATCCTTATCTACTGATTGAGAACTGTCTGTAATAAGCTGCTGGGGGAAAAAGCACACTGCAGAATTATGTGTATAGTATGATCCTCGGACGAAATCTGTATGGATATGAACTTGAAAATGTGGATAAGTATATACAGGGCTTTTAACACTGGTTATCCCAAAGAGGTGGGAATAGTGGATGGAAGGAGGAAGGAGTAGAGTGATAATAAATTAAAAAATACATACATATATTTTATTTATTTATTTGAGAGAGAGAGAGTGAGTGAGAGAGAGCATGAGAGGGGAGAAGGTCAGAGGGAGAAGCAGACTCCCCGCTGAGCAGGGAGCCCGATGCAGGACTTGATCTAGGGACTCCAGGATCATGACCTGAGCTGAAGGCAGTGGCTTAACCAACTGAGCCACCCAGGTGCCCTGACTTTTTCTTTATATGTTTGGATTGTTTCACTTCTTATAATGGGCACCTATTACCCTTTTATAATTTAAAATTTACAGTAGAAAAGGCAAGCTTTCGGCTCATTTAACTACTAGAAAAAGAACACTAACTATATTTAATTTTTACATCATTTGACAAACAGACCCAACTTTCTGGTTAACCACCTGTTTAGGACAGTATAAAGAAGTACTTGCTGGAAGACAGAGAACTAGATCAGACCATCTTGTGAAGTCTCCCTACAATTTTTTTTCTTTCTTAGTTATCATACCACATGACCAAATAAAAGCAGGTTTTTACCAAAGGGTTCATTGGATAAACACAGTTGCATAGGAAGTAAAACATTCACTACTGCAAACCAAACAAAAACAGGAGTACAAAGGGCAAACCAAGAGGAGGAACGGCACTGACAACAACATAAGAACAGATGAGTAGCTAAGCACCTGTGGGAGTTTTTCCTGCTCAAAAAGAATTTTTTTTTTAAAGTATTATCCACACCCAGTGTAGAGCCCAATGGAGGGCTCGAACTCACTATCCTGAGATTGAAACCTAAGCTGGGATCAGGAGTCAGATGCTTAACCAGCTGAGCTACCTAGGTACCACATTGCACAACTTTTAGATACTTAATCTCTGACCTAAAAAACAATCAGCTGGCAAAACATAGGCCATATCCTTCACAAACAACAGTAACCTATCTGCTCTCAGGCAGGAGAACATTAAGCTGGGGCCTGGTTAGGGTGGGGACCACACCAATTCTCTCCTCACACTGTTTCTAAAATTAATAGCTTCTTAAAAGTCCTAGCTACAAATTAAAGAAATTGTGCCCTGGTCATGGTGGTGGAGGTGGTGACGGTGGTACATGTCTACATGAATACTTAACCCCTGTAAAAAGTAATTTTCCAAAAGGCCTAGAAAAGGCAAATATGACAGCTATGAAACAACCCAGTTAAAAATAGCTATCTTTGAAAAAATTCTGCTTAAAGGAGGGAGAAACAAAGTAACACTCACCATAGCTTCAACATCAGCCCAAGTTGTATTTTCTGGATCGGAAACCAGAAAGCTTTGAGTTTCATTTTTAAAAGTCACATTTAGAGTAACCTGTGGTTCCATGCTGTGGGGCTAGAGTGGAGAGGATGTGGGGGAGAGAGAACACACATTAGGGCTGGTTCTATAAACTGCATAAATAGTCATTCAACAAATGCTTGTGAAGACTTAATACAGGCCAGGCTTGGAAGACACTGCAGTAAATAAGACAGAGTCTCTGCTCTTCTGCTATTTGTTTAAAAGATTTTACTTATTAACTCGAGAGAGCGTGCTCAAGCAGAAGGGAGAGGGAGAAGCAGGATCCCTGCCAAGCCGGGAGTTGGATGGGGGGGGGCTCGATCACAGGACCCTAATATCATAACCTTAGCCAAAGGCACACACTTAACCGACTGAGCCACCCAGGCACCCTCTTCTGCTATTTATAATCTGGCGGGTCACTTAAAACAAATCTCACAAAAAAACAAACAAAAAACCGAATCTCACTCTTTTGGTTCTTAAAAAAATATCTATCTATCTCAACATTTTATTTATTTGACAGAGACAGAGATCACAAGTAGTCAGAGAGGCAGGCAGAGAGAAAGGAGGAAGCAGGCTCCCCGCGGAGCAGAGAGCCTGATGCAGTTCTCAATCCCAGGACCCTGAGATCATGACATGAGCCAAAGGCAGAGGCTTTAACCCACTGAGTCGCCCAGGTGACCTATTTATTTTTTTTACTTGAGAAAGAAAGAGTGAGAGAGTGAGTGGGGGGGGTCAAAGGAGAGAAACAAGCAGACTCTGTGCTGTGCACAGAGCCTGATGCAGGGCTTGATCCCAGGAGCCTGAGATCACCACCCGAGCTGAAACCAAAAGTCGGATGCTCAACCAACTGAGCCACCCAGGGATCCCTTTGTGTTTTTTTTTTTCTTAAGACTTTATTTATTTTTTTGACAGCGAGATCACAAGTAGGCAGAGAGAGGGGAGGAAGAACGCTCCCTGCTGAGCACAGAGCCCGATGCAGGCCTCAATCCCAGGACCCTGAGATCATGACCTGAGCCGAAGGCAGAGGCCTTAACCCACTGAGCCACCCAGGCGCCCTGTGTGTGCTTTTTAAGATTTATTTATTTATTTTAGAAAGAGAGAGTACATGTGAGTGGAGCGAGGGACAGAGGAAGAGAAGCAGACGCCCTCCTAAGCATGGAGTCCCACCAATCCCACGACCCCGAGACCATGATCTGAACTGAAATCAAGAGTCAGAGGCCCACCCAGGTACCTCCTTATCCCCAAATGTCACTGATAAAAGATTGCTGAGACAGTGTAAATTTTGACCACATCCACAGAAATCATCTAACATTTGTAAAATCCTTTTGGATTTTATGGAACTTTATATGATTAGTTAGTTCAGTAGAGACTACTGAGTACCTAGCAGTAGCAGGACAAAGGCATTAAGACCCATATAGGTCTCCACCCTCAGGGAATTTACATTCTCATAACTTGAAAGTGACATTCTACATTTTTTTTTCTTGGAAAAGCAGCCTTTCCTAAATTGAGCAGCCCAGGTTCTCTATTAGATCAGTTTTAACAAGTTAGAGGGCAAAATACTAGCCAAGAAATTACATAGGAGTAGCATTCAACACCTTTCATCCAAGGTCATTTTTTTTTTTTTAATAGTTTCACTTTCTTTTCTTTTATGGAGAATTTCATACATACATGCAGAGAGTCAGGGATATATAATTAGAAAAGTTAAGGCTACCCTCATTTCATCTACACTTCTGTATTGCCCCCACCCAATTCCCCCAATATGGATTTGATAGTAGTCAACTGTTTTAACCTAACTATAGTAATCTAATTTAAAAAACTATTATGGGAAAACATATACAAAGATTAATATATAATGAACCTCTAAGGACTCATAAGCCATCTTCCATAATTATTATAAGCACAGGACTAATCTTATTATAGCAATACCTGGTCCCTACTAGATTATTTTGACACACAGCCATGACTTCATCCATAAAATTGAGCATGTAACTTTTTAGAAAAACAAAAAGACTTTTTGAAAACCACGTTACCATTATCATGTCTAAGAAGGTAATAATTCTGTAACTAAATGTTTACTCTGGTCAGGTCAGTTTTTTTTTTTCTTTAAAAATTCTATTTGTGGGCACCTGGGTGGCTCAGTCTATTAAGTGTCTGCCTTCGGCTCAGGTCATGGTCCCAGGGTCCTGGGATTAAGTCCCACATCAGGCTCCCTGCTCAGTGGGGAGCCTGCTTCTCCCTCTGCCTCTCTCTTTGTGTCTCTCACGAATAAATAAAAATTTTTAAAAAGATTAAAAATAAAAATTTTACTTTTTTTTTTTTTTTTAAAGATTTTATTTATTTGACAGAAACACAGCCAGAGAGAGAACACAAGCAGCGGGAGTGAGAGAGGGAGAAGCAGGCTCCCGCCGAGCAGGGAGCCCGATGTGGGACTCGATCCTGGGACTCCAGGATCATGACCTGAGCTGAAGGCAGAGGCTTAACCACTGAGCCACCCAGGCGCCCCCAAAATTTTACTTTTAAGTGGTCTCCACACCCAACATGGGCTCAAACCTGAAACCCCAAGATCAAGAGTTGCACATTCTACCAACTGAGCTGAGCAGGAGCCCCTCTGGTCAGTTGTTTTTAATCAAGGATTTTACTTACTGATGAGTTGTTAGATTGGTTTGTTCTTATGACTTCATGAAAAAAAATCTAAATGGAGGTTGTAACGAAAAAGGTCATCTTTTAAACATATTCATCAACAAATTTTTAAGAAATCTCTTCAAAGAACCAGATTCTGTTCTAGGCACAGGAGGTAGGAGATGAGTAAGACCAAGTCTCAGCAGTTTGCAGCACACTGGGGGAGGGACGAAAAGGGTTGAGCAGAGCTGGGCTCCAGACAGCTATGACACATTACTAGCCACGTAACGGTGAGCAAGTCATTTAACTCCTGAGTTTCAGCATTTTAATTAGTGAACTAGGTCAAATAAAAACGTGTGTGCAAGTTCTTTGAAAACGTTACTCAAATAAAAAATGATTACAATAAATCAGTCTTTAAAAACCAAAATGCAGTGCCCTATGAAACAAGGCAAATGAGGCTGTCATTAAAAAGGACCTTGAAGGGTGCCTGGGTGGCTTAGAGGGTTAAGCCTCTGCCTTGGCTCAGGTCATGATCTCAGGGTCCTGGGATAGAGTCCTACATCAGGCTCTCTGCTCAGTGGGGAGCCTACTTCCCCCTCTTTCTCTGCCTGCCTCTCTGCCTATTTGTGATCTCTCTCTCTGTCAAATAAATTTTTTTCCATTCTTTGTTTTTACCTAGTGCCACATTCACTACCAAAAAAATACCAATTTCTAGAACCAATCTGCTGACATCTAGTATTCATTTACATGGAATGCAATTCTTGGGGTCCTTAACATTTGGACAGAATTCCTGTCAACTCCCCAGATGCTTGGACAAAAAAAATATCAAGGAAATGAAGTAACTGATTCAGTCAGCCAAAAAGTGTATATTCTTAAACACCTTCTCACTTTTCAACTTCTCAGAAACCCTTCCACACTTTTGAGAATCCAGAAGGAAGGAAACTAATCTCCCTTTTTCTCAAATTACACAAATAAAATTAGTTAAGTTGGGCGCCTGGGTGGCTCAGTGGGTTAAAGCCTTTGCCTTTGGCTCAGGTCATGATCTCAGGGTCCTGGGATCGAGGCCCACATCGGGCTCTCTGCTCCTCCGGAAGCCTGCTTCCCTGCCTATTTGTGATCTCTCTGTCAAATAAATAAATAAAATATTTTTAAAAATTAGTTAAGTTACCTTGGAGCTCATCCAGCTGGTAGGCTGACAAGAGAAAACAGGAAGTGGAGGATTCTAGCTAAGCTGGATCATACCCAGATCTTCATAAAGAATTGCCTATTTCTGTTTGGCTTTTATGTGAAAATTCTTTCAGCAAGAGCATTAATCTCGAACTTGTGTAAATACCAAAGTTATGGTGAGCACAGTCTGTCCTTGTAGGTTTTAAGCCAGTAAAGTCAGATGGCTGGCACCCAGGCCTTCAGCTTTCAAAACCGGCATTATTATAAGTTCATGCCACAGGCTCACGTCCGCTTGGCACAAATCAGTTTTTCCTCTATGTCAGGTTTTTCAGGATACCAAAAATCCCGTTAATGAAAGAGACCTGGGAATCTGAGCTTTGGTTACTGTCTCCACCAAAGGCCTGACAAGCTATCCGGGTGACCTATATAGCTGGATGTTTGACAAGAAAGAAAAAAAGTGTTCTTCCAGTCCCAGACGTCCCCGATCAAGAAGACTTTTTTTTCCTTGCAGACTTTATCCCAGTCTTCCAATTATCTTTTCCTAGCACTCCACGTCCCCAAGACAAGTGTCACCACCCTCTGAGGACTCTCCCTTGTTTTCTTTGCCTAGGCCCCCTTTCTGCTAGGGAGTCTTGGCCTTCCAACAGCAGAGACCGACGTTCAGAGCCACGAACCTTGCATTTCTCTGGCAGTATCCGCCCCCTCGGCCGCTCGGCCGGAACGGCTCTCTCATCCGGTCACTGACAAGACTGACTGCCCCCAGACACGGGAAAAGTAGCCCCTCTTTTTTGCATCCTTTCCTTAAACTTCCTCTAACCCTCTTAGTGGAGATGTGCTCCCACCCCTCCGTAACCGCAGCTGTTTTCTTACCAGTTCCCCGCCCCCGCAGGGGCGCCTGCCGGAGGACAGGGCAAGAACCGTTCGCTGCCAGCTCCGCTGCTATCCCTACGGGGTGAATCTAACATGGCGGATAGAAATAGGGCCTAGTCCCCAGTTCCTGAGTTTCTGACAAGGTGATTGGCTCTTAGCAGTTGTCCCTCAAAACTACCATCCCACTGATTGGTCGAGCATGCGTGGCAGAGGCGGGGCAGGAGCTACCAGAGCACCACAACAATAACAAACACCGGGACAGAGGGGCGGAACTACGGGTGCGCAGTCGCTGCCGAAGGCCATTTCCCCTTCCCAGGTAAATTCAGCGCCCTCGGCATTCCCTTAGGTCACTGACCTTAGTCGACTCCTTGCCCGAGTCTCGCGGGGCTGGATGGGAATTGTAGTCTTCCTGGGACTTGTAAGTTCTTTAGCCTATTCGCTGCTCTCAAGACACGAAAACCTAACACTCCAATCCATATCTGTTGACGTGCATAAGCGCACGGAGCTCTTCAAACCATCAACTGGCTTGCCGTGAGAATCGCGCGATTCCGCTGTCGGAAGCGCCTCTCCATAAGAACTACAGTTTCCAAGGAACACTGTGGCGAAGGCCTTTCGATACGCAATGCATCCTGGAAATCGTAGTTTTCCCCCACACAATCCTTTTATTTACCTAAACTGGAAATTTCCATGCGGCGGAAATGGTGAGGAAACAGGGCCCCTTTTTTACGACTGTTTCAGCACTATCTTGAGCTCATATTGGGGCCTCAGGTAGTAATTCCAGCCCTAGTCCCTTAAACTCTTGTGACGTAATAAGCCGTTAAGTAGAAGCGTAGAGGTGAGAGGGCAGGGGCCTAATAGAAAACTCCGGGAGAATTCTTTCTCTTCCGTCTCTTTCTAAATACGTAACGCGGGGAAAGGATGGAGGACCAATCGGGAGCCCGGAGAGACTCGGCTCTTTCTGCTCCGCCCTTCCGTAACGGGTTTCGATCTCGTATTCTGAGAGGTTCTCGCTCAGTGGCTGGCGGTCCGTTTCCGTGGCAACAGGAAAGCGCGGGAATTACAGATTGAAAGTGCGACTGCGCGGCGTGAGCTCGCTAAGGCGTTCAAGGGTTGAGTGCAGTCTGCGGGGTTTTTCAGAGTACTGGGCCTCTGGACTCCGGACACTTTGCTCTGGGTGAAGGTGAGCGAGCCCATGGGAAGGGAGAGGGTCCCAGGGGTGCTTGGAAGAGCAAGGTGGGTGTTACCTGGCAGGGACCGACAGAGGGTGGAACCTGAGAAGACTTAGACGTTGAGTCTGGGGAAATCGTGGGAACCGGGGCACTTTGTGGGTCTCGGGTACTGAGAATAAGGGGGGGGTGGCAGGATGTGTCCGAGGGGGAATCCTGATGGCAGGAACTGGTATGTGTTCTGAAGAGAGTATCATAGTATAAAAAGACCGGCTGGTATATGTGAGAAGGATATCCTCTGGAAGGAAAGGGGCAGGAATGTGTCTGAGAATAGGAGGCTGGATTTTATTGGAGGGAGAGCCCTTAGGAAAGAACTGGGGTTCTACACGTTGCTGAGGAGGGACAAGGAGAAAGTAGAGGAGCGTCAGTAGTCACAGATGTTACTGGCATGGACGCGCCTAAAGAGGATCCTGAGATGATGCAGACTAGTGGGAGACACTGGGGAAAAAAGAACAGGGGTGGGGAGCGTTGGTTGGTGTTGGGTTTGTTTTTGTTGAGGTTGATTTTCAGCAAGAAAAATAAAAGCCAGGATGATTGGAGAAATATGAGGTTATCGTCACTCACCCAGTCACCCCCCTGTGGCTTTTTTTTTCTTGGAGAGAAAACCAAAAGGAAGTGGTTAGAGGCTTTATGTGGGGGGAAAAGGGGAATGTAAATGGTCTTAATTACAAAACATAGCTTTTCAAATTAAAAATAGCTTTTGTCATTACTTCTATGATTGGCCTAATTTTAAAGCACTCCAATCTTAAATATCTTATTTAAAAATGACGTTTAATGAAACTAGGCTGTTGTTCTTATAAACCTTTCAAAGTAATATGTGTGTATGTATACCAATATACACATATATATTTAAGCTTATGTCTCAAAATTCATTGGAACAGGAAGAAATGGATTTACCCGCAGATCGTGTTGAAGAAGTACAAAATGTCCTTAATGCTATGCAGAAAATCTTAGAGTGTCCAATCTGGTAAGCTGACAGAAAGTTTACTAATTTGAGATTCTTCTTTACTTAATTATATCCTATGCAAATAAGTAGAATTGACCTTGTATATATTTAGAAAAAAGTGTAATTATTAAGATTCCACTATTAAAGTTGCTGCTTTTCTTAATTCAAGAGCTTTGAAAATATAGGAAATTACTTCTTTTTTTCCACTCTGCCTCTCCTCCTCTTCTCTTTTTACTCCCTTAACACATTCAGGGGAGCCCCCCTCATCTTTTCCTAACTCACAGACTGTTTTGATTTGTTGCACTTTGGGGCAGAGATCTGGTTTGAAGTAATTGGCCGTTTCATCCATGCTCTAAAAACAGCTCAATCACTTGGAATGGGCATAGTTACTAGTGACAAAATAAAATCACAAATGATTTGTGCTCGTGAGTGGGTAGGTGTTTGGTTGAACTAGGCCGTATATTTTTTATTTTTATTTTTTTATTTTTTTTAAAAGATTTTATTTATTTATTTGACAGAGAGAAACACAGTGAGAGAGGGAACACAAGCAGAGGGACTGAGAGAGGGAGAAGCAGGCTTCCAGCTGAAGCAGGAAGCCGAATGTGGGGCTCGATCCTGGGTCTCCAGGATCATGACCTGAGCCGAAAGCAGTCGCTTAACCAACTGAGCCACCTAGGCGCCCCTATTTTTTAATTTTTTAAATATATATTTATTTGACAGACAGCAAGAGGGGGAACAAGCAGGGGGAGGGGCAGAGGGAGAGCAGGGAGCCAGACACAGGGCTCAATTCCAGGACCCTGAGATCATGACCTGAGCTGAAGGTAGCTGCTAAACTAGCTGAGCCACCCAGGTGTTCCTCAAGGTTTTCTTTTTTTCTTTCTTTCTTTTTTTTTTTCTAAGTTGAGGCATAATTTATGTACAGTGAAATGTAGAGCTCTTAAGTGGGCATGTGAATGGGTTTTAAAGATTTTTTTTTTTTTACTTGACAGAGATCACAAGTAGGCAGAGAGGCAGGCAGAGAGAGAAGAGGAAGCAGGCTCCCTGCTGAGCAGAGAACCCATTTCAGCCTCCATCCCAGGACCCTGAGATCATGACCTGAGCGGAAGGCAGAGGCTTTAACCCACTGCGCCACCTAGGTGCCTTTTTTTTTTTTTTTTTAAGATTTTTTACATCAGTGAGTTTTGACTAGTGTATGTATCTCTGTAACACAGTCAAGATATAGAACAGTTTTCTATCACTCCAGTAAGTTCTCTTGTGCGTATTTAGCAGTTCTTAATTGGCTGACCCTCCTCGACCTTTGGAGGCCTATGGCTAGAACTTTATTTTATTTTAGTATAATTAGTTTCTTTTATAATTTTTTTTTATGCATTTAAAAGCATTACTCTGATAGGGGTGTTGATGGGCTTCACCAGCTGCCAAAGGGGTCTATGGCACAACAATGGTTATGAACCCCAAGCAGTCACTAGGTGATACCTATGGAATTTGCTGCATCTACAAAATAGTAAAAACTATACTTCAGAATGTCTTGGTGAAAAGCCAGAAAGGAACCTTGGAAGAATTATTGCTTACCCTCTTCCATCTTACTCCTTTTTCTCTGGTCAATCTGGCCACTGGGTTTTTCGTTTTTTATTTTTTAAGTAGGCTCCACACCCAACATGGAGCTCGTGTGGGGTTTAAACTCCTGACCCTGATTATTAACACCTGAGCTGAGATTAACAGGTGGGTGCTGGGCACCTGAGTGGCTGTTAAGTATCTGCCTTTGGCTTAGGTCATGATCCCAAGGTTCTGGGATCGAGTCCCACATTGGGCTCCTTGCTCTGTGGGGAGTTGCTTCTGCCTCTCCCCGAGTACGTGTGCACGCTCTCTCTTTCTTTCTCAAATAAATAAATGAAATTGTTTATAATAGAAAAAAAAAGTTGAATGCTTACCTGACTGAGCCACCCAGGCACCCTTGGTCATTCTGGCCTCTTAACTCTTCTTTAGATGGACAACATACTCTCCTGCCTCTGAGCTTTTTTTTTTTTTTTTTTTTAAGTTTTCTTGGGGCGCCTGGGTGGCTCAGTTGGTTAAGCGACTGCCTTCGGCTCAGGTCATGATCCCGGAGACTCGGGATCAAGTCCCACATCGGGCTCCCTGCTCGGTAGAAAGCCTGCTTTTCCCTCTCTCACTCCCCCTGCTTGTGTTCCTTCTCTGGCTGTGTTTCTCTCTGTCAAACAAATAAATCTTAAAAAAAAAAAAAGTTTTCTTTCCTTATTTCTTTGTTTTTTAAGATTTTATTTATTTATTTGACAGAGACAGCGAGAGAAGGAACACAAGCAAGGAGAGTGGGAGTGGGAGAAGCAGACTCCTTGCTGAGCAGCCCTGAGCCACCCAGGCGCCCCTTGCTTCTGAGCTTTTATGCTTGCTATTCCCTCGGGCGCCTGGGTGGTGGGTTGGGTTAAGGCCTCTGCCCTTCCGCTCAGGTCATGATCTCAGGGTCCTGGGATCCAGGCCCGCATTGGGCTCTC
>PITA01011798.1:37070-65073 GCA_004023965.1 Spilogale gracilis | reverse complement strand
AAAAAACCTCAAAAAAAAAAAAAAAAAAAAAAAAAAAAAGTTTACAAAGAAATAAGTCACAGGCTTAGGCCAGATGTAAGGGGAGGGGAAATGGACTCAGTTTTTGACAGGGGAATGACAAAGTTATATTGCAAGACCGCATGTGGGATGGGAGATACATTTCCCGAGTGGACTTCTAAATTCTTTCAGGGTATCGTAGCCATGGTGTGATTGTGTGTGTGTGTGTGTGTGTGTGTGTGTGTGTGTGTGTGTCTCATTTCCAATTCTTTCTCGCTTGAATTTCTCAATTGAATTTGACAATCCTCTTCTTCTCGTTTTGAACAAGCTATTAAGAAGTACTTCTGTGTTCGTATTGCCATTTACTCCTTCTGGGATCACATTTTCTGAACATGATCCAGAAAAAAATAAGTTGAGGGAAGGCTAAGGGGCATTCCCCGACCTGACTACTGTGATATGCTGACCCTGAATCTGAGTCAGACATGGAAGTCCATCAGGCACACCCGACATAAGCCAGAGGGTATTTTTCCCCCCAAAGACCTTGGTGGCTATGTTGCAACTTCTATCTAGAATCTAGATGAACTGCTTATCATCAGTGTTTACTTTGTGAGCTAGTAACTCGCAAAACACTCTTAGATTTTAAAGACTGGTTGTGATAATTCACAAGTCGTTTGTAAACACCTCAGGATGTACTTGACTATGTTTTGGGGTCTGCTTTGGTCTTCCCTGAAGTTCCAAATTCCACTTGCAGTTCCTTTAACCTTCCTTCATACCCCGGCATTGAAACGCAGGATTGATGAGGGAAGAGAAAGAAACCTGGGGATATTTAACACAGAAATGCCAACAAAAATTTCATTGTTTAGGGAAGTGCCATTATCATAAATGAAATTGATCTATGTTTTACTTTTTGTACTATCTCTATTAGATTTGATATAAGAAACATGCTAGTTTTCTAAAATGAACTAGAAAGATTTCCATCTTTGTATGTTCAGCAATACTTAATTTAAATAACACAGGAGACGTCTGTTCTTTGAAGGTCATCTATAAAACCACCTAGGCTGTGCACATTCTTAAGTAGATCTTTGATAAATTTTTTTGAATTTTTTCAGTGATTATTGTATTCAGGTTTTCTATTTATTCTTTTTTTTAAAGATTTATATTTTATTTTTTTGTTATTTATTTGACAGAGAGACACACAGTGAGAGAAAGAACACAAGCAAGGGGAGTGGGAGAGGGAGAAACAGGCTGCCCACTGAGCAGGGAGCCTAATGTGGGGCTCAGTCCCAGGACCCTGGGGTCGTGACCTGAGCCGAAGGCAGACGCTTAATGACTGAGCCACCCAGGCACCCCCTGGTTTTCTATTTATTCTTGAGTCAATTTTTAAAATTTATATTTCTAGAAAATCAGAAATTTCACTTAGATCTTCCAATTTATTGGCCAAAAGCTACACATAATACTTTATTATAATCTACCCATGTATCCCTATGTGTGGTTTCACTGTCTTTCTCAGTGATAAATTTATACATTTTAAACCTCTTTTTCTTTGAATAAACTTAACTATTGTTTTTCCTTTTTTTATCACCTTTTGGGAGGAAAAAATAGCTCTGATTTTATGTATTAATTCTACTTATCTGTTCATTTTCTAGCTCATTAACTTCATTCATTTCTTTTGCTTTCTGAGTACTCTTGATTTACTGATAAGGCCCAGGAGCTGAGACACCAGAGTGGTAAATTTTCAGCCTGGATATTGTGGCTGCCCTAATTGGGGGCAGGACACATGGTAGACAGGAAGGCTGTCAGATGTGATAGGAGCTTTGGAAAGGTCACTAGATGAAGTTGTGAGAAGTGGAGACTTTGCATTTACTATGAGCAATATCCAAGGATAGTCCATTTGAGTGATTTCCCTGCAGTGTAATGAATAATTTAAAGATATCTTTTGAGTAAGTGGAGCATAAAGGACAGAAAGGGATAAAATGAGCACACTTAGTGGTAGTTAGGTGGATCTACCCAACTCTGACTGCCATCAAACTGTTTTAAAGCAATTAAAGAGCTTCATGACTTCTAGGAAAATAATCACTTTGAAGGTTAAATTTCTAAATTCGGATTTATGAAATATCTTGTTATTCAGTGGTACTTTTTCTTCCATCAGTGCTATGGCTTTCCCACATCATGATGTGAAATCTCTCTCTTCTTGAAACAAAGGCAAATTTCTAAAAGACAGAAAGAAATTTTTAGGTCACTGGGGAAACCTGCCATTCTTCAAAACTTAAGGGGAACAAGTGTAACTGAATTAGGATGTAGGCCTCTATCTCAGGCTTCAAGAGCTAAAAGACTCTTATAGATAAGTAATTTCTTGGTTTCAGTCTTCTGGGATCATAGTATCTACCTTATTGAATTAATTGCAGAACAATAAAAGTTTTCCCAGTATTCCATGTAAATCAGATTACCATGCCTTCGTATGTACTGCTCTCAGCCAACTCTAAACATTTTCATCATATCCCCCATCTTTAATTCTCTGACCCCCAGTGCAGAGATAGTCCACCCACCTCTTCAGCTGATATTGTCCACACCATTCTCTTCCATCCTGTTACTGTCTTGTCACATGGGCCTCCTCAATGGCCCAATTTTCTTTCTCTGAACCCACCCAACTTTGATTTTTGATTTGATTTTTTTGCCATCTCTCACTTTCCTTTTACAACCAATCACTCATTATCAATTCTACCTTGAATGCCTTTTGTATTCACCTGACCTGCTCAAGTTCAGACCCTTCTTGCTTTCAAGGACAAAGATATTAGAACTCATTAAGCACTCATCGTATGTTTGACACTGTGGCAGACATTGGCTCAAGGATTATTCTTCCCTTTCTTTTAGGAAGGAAATCTTGATTTTAAGCTGGGCACCCAACTGCCCAGCTAAAGGGAAATCTTAAAAAGGGGTGTGCAGGCTTTTCTTGTATCCTTCATTGTCTATCTTCCCAGAAGACAAGTCAATGAACAGGAGCCTGTGGGCAAGAAAAGTTTTTATATATTCTAATGATTGAGAAAAAAGTTAAAAGATGAATAACACTTCATCACAGAGGAAAATTACATGAAATTCACATTTGTTCCATAAATCATGTTTTATCAGAACACATCACCCCCACTTCCATATCGGCTTCTTTCAGGCACCCATGGTCCCTTGAACAGTTGTGAAGAGACAGTATGGCCCACAAAGCTGAAAATGTTTGCTGTCTGGTCCTTTAGAGAAAGGTTTGCCGACACCTGGCCCTGACTGTGATGTGAAGCCTGGAGCAGGTCAAGTTCAGTGGCATATCAAAACTTCATCTCTCAGCCAACTGACAGCTTCTTTCTTCCCTCCAGCACATGCAGGATCTGTGCTTTTGCATGCCTGCTCCTCCACCTTGCTCTTTGTATCAGCTTGTAGAGCGGCTGTAACAAAGACCACAGACTGGGAGCTGGAAGAACAGAAATGCACACTCTTGCCACCCTGGAGGCTAGACTTCAGTTTAGGGTGTTGGCAGGACTGTTTTCTTCCAAAGAGCCTCTTGTTAGCTTGTCAATGGTTGTCTTTTCCTCCCTGTTTCTTCAGTTCTCCCTCTGTAGGAATCTCTGTCTTTTCTTATCTTGTAAGGATACCAGTCATATTGGACAGGGCCTACCCCCAATGACCATTTTTTAAAAAGATTTTATTTATTTATTTGTTTGTTTGTTTGTTCGTTTATAGTGTGTGTGAGCATAGGAATGGGCAGAAGGAGAGGAGAGAAGAATCTCAAGCAGACTCCCCAATGAGCAGGGAGTCCAACATGGGGCTCGATCCCATGACCCTGAGATCATGACCTGAGCCGAAACCAGGAGTTGGACACTCAACTGACTGAGCCACCCAGGAGACCCACTACCCCCAATGACCATTTTAACCCAACTGCCTCTTTAAAAACCCCATCTCCAAATACTATAAGCTTCTAAAGTGCAGCAGGTTAGACTTTGGTATATGAATCTGTAGGGGGTGGGGGTGTAGAGAGACACAATTCAGCCCATAAGACTTTTCTACTCTTTTGCTTTTACTCTGCTCCTTCTGACTTCTCTAGGATCAGATCAGGGAAAAGAGATGAGGGTTGAAGGGCAAATGCCATTTGACTTAGCTAGTGCTGGTGATCCCTCTAGTGAAGCTATCAGATGCTTTCTTCCAGGACAGACTTTGAACTCTTGACTGCTCTACATGTAATATTATCATTTCTTTGGATGCCCCCCTCTCCAGCGATGGCCTTCACCTGGTACCTTGATGCTGATGATGCACTCTCCAGCTGGTAACCCCCTTTCAGCTCTTGTCCAGACAGTGGTACCTTCCACCCAGTTTTCTTACTTTCCCTTTGGCCCAATAGTCCTCTGGAGTCAGGTCTTTTTCAGTGGACTACAGCCTAGCTACCCTCCAGAGGGTGACAGAAACAGGCACATCCATCACTCACCGTACTCCATGTCCATGGACTCTACTTTGTTCCCTCTATTGTAGCTCACTCTCTTTCTGCTGCCATCAGAGGTGGCTCCAACCCACCTCTATCTTCATTTCATACATGCCCATTTTCATGGGGACACATGTCAGAGTCGTCCAAGATCTCTTTATATTCCATTAAGGAGGCTACAAAGGAGGTGGGGCCACCGAGGCCATGCATTTCCAGTATGTCCAGGCTAACACATGTCTATAGGACAGCAAACAAGGGTTTCTCTTGCAGCTCCCTCATTAGGCCCAAGGTGAGGAGGGCAAGGGGAAAATGCCATGGTGCTTTCCTTCCACACATTTTCTTCAAAGAGTCCTCTCTTGTTTTTATAGACTTGAGGTGCCTGATGACATTTGAACAAAGACTTCCCAGAGGTGAACAGCAAGGGAAAAAGTGTGAGCCAGGAATGTGTCTGACATCCCAGAGTGCATGCGTAAGGGGAAGACAGGCAGGAGATGACATTTTTTTGAAGTACTATAAATGGTATTGTAAGATGATAACAGTAGGGCACTGGGTGAGGAGTATGGTCAACTAAATTGTGTCTTCCCTAATTCATATGTTGAAGATCTAATCCCGCTGTGATTGTATATGAAGGCAGAGTCTTTAGAGAGATAATGAAGGATAAATTAGGTCATAAGCATGCCCTAATCCAATAGGATTAATGCCCTTATAGGGAAGAAAAGACACCAGGCCCTCCGCCCCGCCATGTGTGTGTACGTGTGTGTGTGCAGAGGACAGGCTATGGGAGGACACAGTGAGAAGGTGGCTATGTAAAGCCAGGAAGAGAAGTCTCACCAGAAACTCATCCCTAGCACCTTGATCTTGGACTTCTACAGTTCAGAACTGTGAAAAAATAAATGTCTGCTGTTTGAGTCACCCACTCTGTGCTGTCTTATGCCAGACCTAGCAGGCTGAGATAGGTAGATGGGAGCTCTCTGTCATCTTTGCAACTTTTCTATAAAACCACAATTATTTTAAAATAAAAAGCCTATTTAAAAAATGAATAAGGAGAAAGAACAGGAAGAACACCAGAAGAACCCAGAAGTATCAGAGTACAGAAATACAATAAGCTATGCTGGGATGCTATTCCCCTCCATCTCATTGTTTTCTAGTTCATTCCTTTTACCTTCCTGTGTTACTTCCCCTGCCTTCTTCCTTGTGCTTTCATATGAATAGTCCTCCACTATGTGATCCCTCCACCCTCTCTACCCTCACATATCTGTATATTCAACTTTCTTGGTTTGTTGAACAATGATGGTGTTCAAGGAATGATTCATTAAATTCACGCCAAGGATGTTAATAGATGTGACCAGAGTAAAGGAAGGATTCTGGATCAAATATATTTGGAAAATGCTAGGTGGAACAACAGTATACATATGTGTCTCCAATTAAAAAAAAGCCAAAAATAAAACAGAAGTTAATATACAGATCCTCATTGTGGAACTAATCTTACCCACCTCTTAGGAGTAGATCCTTAGAATGACATAACTTTCTTATTTTAGTGGGAGGTTGTGCTCACCTATTGTTCTCACCCTTGAGATACACCCTGAAACCCCAAACAGTAAAGACCAATTTCACATCCTCTGAGACTTCCACTGCTTTGTGTGTTGAATGTGTTGTTTCTTGCTACACGTTCCCACGTTGTCACCACTGCTTCAGAATCATTCTTGACCTGGCTTCCCTGTAAGGCCATTACACGTTCCCTCAACTAGAGGTTCAGAATGAATTGATTAGTTCTCCTGTGTCAAAGGGTCTGATTTATATTATAGATGATTGTGCACTTTCTTTATTACGTTGCAAGTTCTTGTTGGCAGTGAGTTAAGGAGGCATGAAAATATGGAAAAAGTGGAGAGATACTGAAGTTAATTCAAGATGAGCTGTAGTGAGCATTGCATAACAAGGGCAATGAGTTTTTCCCCATGGTCTATCTGAAAAGATCATTTTGTGTTTTTTGGATAATTACTTTTATAGTAGTTAATATTGTCAAAATTGTGGCAAAATGTTGGTATTTTTGTAAAGATACCTGAAATGCATGAATCCTGTCCTGCCAGGAGATTTTCCTCTCCAGGAGTTCCTGGGGGAATTAAACACTCAAATGTCAATAATAGTTTGTGAGTTGAAACACCTCTTTCCAAGCATCTGCACAGGACCAATCCCAAGGCAAGTAGTCTGATGAGGTCTGAGGTTGAAGCTTCCAGACCAGGCTGAAGATATGAGCAGATACTCTTCACTTGTCCTGAAAGGACAGAGTTGACATTTAATGAGATAGGAAAGATGTTGGATGAGAATAATTGTGGGAGGAAGATCAGGAGTTCAGTTGCGAATCTCTGAAATTTGAAATATCTATTAGACACCTAAACGAAGGTGTTATTAAGCTCTTTGATAAGAATCTGGTGTCAGGGGAAATATAAGCCAGAGATAAAAATTCAGGGTTCCTCGACAAATGGTTAATATTTAAAGTCATGAGATTGGATGAAATCATTAAAAGAGTATAGAAAGATAAGAAAAGGGACCCACCCATGATTTGTTGTATTGTTGAATCACTGTTATTTCAGATATGTTTGGGATGAGAAAATGTTAAGGTCCTAATATTGAGTCTTTTGTAGGTTCTTATTGTGTCTCAGGTGTGATTGGTTAAGATTTTTATTTCATGTTAAAAAGAACTAAAGAACTGAGCCAATTCATAAAATCAAATAAAAATAGAAATGAGTGAAGAATAACTTAAAGGTTAAAATAAAATCTCAAATCTCCTATATGTACTGCACATTGTTATTTACTCACCAACATCCATTTCACCCCAGTTACTTACCCTAAGCTGACCATAATAATCCCATTTCCCTGCCAATAAAAGTATAAAAGAAGCAGACCCAGGACAATTTCAGTGACAAGCAAATAGGCCTTCCAGGGTCAACTGAAAAGTAAGCTTTTATTTAATTTTTTTTAAGATTTTATTTATTTATTTGACAGAGAGAAACACAGCGAGAGAGGGAACACAAGCAGGGGGAGTGAGAGAGGGAGAAGCAGGCTTCCCGCTGAGCAGGGAGCCCAAAGCGGGGCTCGATCCCGGGTCTCCGGGACCATGACCCGAGCTGAAGGCAGTCGGTTAACCAACTGAGCCACCCAGGTGCCCCTTTATTTAAATTTTTAAGAAGGTTTCATTTATTTGACAGAGAGAGTACACACGCAGGGGAGGGAGAAACAGACTCTCCGTTGAGCAGGAATCCTGATGTGGGACTCGATCCCAGGACCCTAGAATCATGACCTGAACCGAAGGGAGATACTTAACTGACTGAGCCACCAGGTGCTCAAAAATGAAGATTTTAGACTCTTAAGAGAAGACAATGGGAAAGGAAGGTAAGTTGTCTGTCTTTCCCACTGGGTGAGAAGAAGAAAATTCATACTACTGCAGGTCTATACTTTACAAATATGAAACCAGCCTTGGAATGAGGCTGGTACCGTAGATGGCCCAGTAGACCCATGGGACCTTGTTGACATCATTAAACTTAAATTAACCAACACAGAAAGCTATCCTATTATTATGTGAGCTAATAAATAGCCTTCTATCTTAGGACAATTTCAGTTGTTTTTCCTGTTACTTGCAGCCAAAAGTATCCTAATTAATGCATCATGTGTGTCATATAAAATGAATTGTCTCTAGGGTCTTTAAGATGACAAATAGATGTGACAGCTAAATTTGGACTAATTGCATTATTCATAAAAACTGCAATAGTCTGTCTGAGAGACGGTTGGCTTTTGTTTGACTTCAGAGCATAGTTCATGCATCATCAAGTCCGGTTGATCTCAAGGGAAAAAAAAAATCCATAGAAGTTTTCTGTAGTTTAACACTACCATAGAATGACAAGACGCAAGAAGTGAAGGATGGTGTTTCTAAATGAAATAGATAATAAATGCTTGAGAATGAAAAAAAAGTTGAAGAAAATGATTATCAGAATCCATTCAGAGCCCCACCAGAATCCCTTTGTGCCTGGACTTCAACTGTCTTCATCATCTCTGCCATTCATTTGCCATGTGTTCCCTGTGGACGTGTACATTCTGATCACCAGTGTCCTGATCATGAGTCAGCACACAGTGCATTAAGAAGCTGCAACATAGATCTTGCTTAGTTCTTCAGTAGCCTCTGTTATAGGTATAACAAGATTCAAAGAAGTCAAGTGGCTTTCTAATGTGACCCCCACTGTGATCTGAATGTGTACCCCCCAAATTCATATGTCAAGATATTAAGCCCTCAGGGGATGGTATTAGGAGGTGGAGGTAAGGCCTTTGGCGGATGATTAAGTCATGAGAGTAGAGCCCTCAAGAATGCGATTAGTGCCTTTATGAAGGGGCTCCAGAGAGATTTGTCCATTGTTCTGCCATATAAGGATACAATGAGAAGCAATCCAGAGGGCCCTCACCTAACCACCGTGGACCCCTGATCCAGGCTTCCAGCCTCCAGAACTGCCACCCAGTCCACAGCCCAAGGGGACTAAGACACCCCCTTTTGAATACCAGTAAGTCAGTCTAGGTTAGTAGGGAATCCTAGCTATTTAATCTCAAACCTGGACAGTGCCCTGCACACAGGGGCACTCATTACATGCCCTCTGGGCAAATGACTCAGTCCTCAGTTGTCACATTGGGGTTCATAGCGCATCCCCTTGAATTCAAGTCTCTGGCACTTGGCTACATTATCATCATCTCCACATGATGGTTGTTAGGACCTTTGAATAAGAGAAAATAATTCAATATTTCTCCAAATAATCTCCTTTTATACACTGACAATGTCTCTGTGCATAACAACCCCACATACTGTCACCATGACAACACACTGTCCTTAGTCCCATTCAGACCATTAGACATACTTTATAAATAGAATATTCAATTTAATTTCACCCAATTTTGCCTTAAGTTCTTTTGTAATAAAACCAGAGATAATAAACAATATATGAAGTTAAAACTCAGAATATGGTGTTTTCAGAATTTAATAGTTCATATAGTCTTGTGAGGCATGTTGTGAACATTTTAACATTTAAACACTATTTGTTACCTTAACAAGTTACTGAGAACCTTCTATCTGGTAGGTGTAAAATTAGGTGCCAGAAACACAGAAGTAAACAAGAACAGTTTTCCTTCCCTTGGGACACTAACAACACCTGATACATTCATGTGTATGAGGCATCAATCTGTGAACTTAAATTAAAGAAAGTATGGTCAGATAGGGTTAGCTTCATTTCATCTAATGCAGAGACGACTAATTATCAGTGTCCTCCTAAATTTGCAGTTAGTTTTCAGTTCTACTTGGAGAGTCTCAGCTTATCATTAACAATGAAAATTTATAACTTGCCAGATCACAGGTTAGGGGAATCAGAGGAAAAAAAGAGATAGCGCATTAATTCCAACCAGTGAGTTGTCTTCTTGCTATATTTCAAACTACATTTGGTAAAGAAACATTGTCGTTTACCTCGGGCAAATAAGTGGGCTCCAGGAGAAGTTTTCAGAAAACAAAACAAAACAAAATCCACTTTATTTAATTGTATGTTATAAATTAGTCTTAATGATCATCTTTCAGATTTTTCTATGGATAAGGAAAGTGTTCAGAACTGACTGGGACTCGTGATAATAATGATGATAATAATAGTCATTATCGAACACAGTACCTATTGGGCATAGTAATTTGCCTATTCAGATTCATTGTATCATTTAATCCTCTCAATAATCTAGTGAGATATGTAGCATCATCAGCCCCATTCTAAAGATGAAGAATCTGGGACTTAAAGAAAGAAATTAAGTAATTTGTTCAGTTCCTAAGTGGTGAAGGTGAAGTAGAGGAAATCCTAGACCTTGTTGGTACTCATCTTCATTAGTAAAGACCTCTTTTCATTTGTTCTCAGGTAACTGTCACATAGACCATTTGTAGCGGAATTTTTACTATAAGTGAATATTTTATTAGGTAAAGGTGTTTCTAGTCCTTTGCCATATAGCTTGGGATATTGACTGCTCTGTTGTTATAAGGAAAACCTACTTCCTCTTGCTCTGTAATACCAAACTATCTCCAGCTAGAGTCTGAGAACCCAGAAGAGTGCCCCGGAGGTCACTGTGGTGTTGATGTTTCTATTCGGATCTCCTCCTGGAGCCCCGTTCTGCACCCCCGACTCTCAGTGCCTGCTACTGTCTCCAGCCTGCGATGATGCAACAGGCCTGGGTTAATAAGGGCATTAGCACTCAACACTGCTGTGGGTAGAAGAGCAAACATTTCCCTGTTTGGGGTGAAATAAAAATGTGCATTATATAAAAAAGCAATAGAGAGAACTGGGCACATGACTGCAAAAGGCATGGTTATTATTTCCTGCCCAACCCCATACTGTAAAACACTCATTAAAATATTTTATTCTCATCTTTCCATGGCAGAGAAGTATTTCTTAATATTATAAAGAGAAGGAAAAAAACCTCAAATGAAAACCTGAAAGTTAATGGGAAAAAATAGGTTTCACAGAGTCCTGTAAATGGGCTGTCCTGTAAATGGGCCAAGAAGAAAAATCAAGGAGAAAAGAAGAAAGAGAGAGAAAAAGAAGAAAGAAAGAGAGAGAGAGAGAAAGAGAAAGAGAATGAAGGAAAGAAAGAGAGAAAAGGAAAGAAAGAAAAAGGAAGTTTGGGAGGGAGGGAGGATGGAGGAAGCAGAGATCCTTGGGATTTCAGAGTTAATGGGTAAGCCTCCAAAGTGCTGGCGGCTTGAAAGAAACTTTGATGGGGACACCTCACTGGCTCAGAGGGTTAAGCCTCTGCCTTCGGCTCAGGTCATGATCTCAGGGTCCTGGGTTGGAGTCCCACATTGGGCTCTCTGCTCGGCGAGAGCCTGCTTCCCCCTCTTTCTCTGCCTGTCTCTCTGCCTATTAGTGATCTCTCTGTCAAATAAATAAATAAAATATTTTTTAAAAAGAAAGAAAGAAAGAAAGAAACTTAGGGATGAACATCCAGAAATCTGAGACTTCCTCTACTGAGTAGCCTAATTACACAAATCTGAGGTGATTGGAGAAAAAAAGAGATTGCTCTGTTAAATTTTTGTCTTGCAGGGATGATTGAAAGTATGATCCTAATTCCAAGACACATGACTGGATGAACCTAGACCCAGGTTTTTCAACCTCAGTGCCAGTGACATTGGGCAAGGGAATTCTTTGTTTTGGGGTCTATCTTGTGGACCATAAGATGTTCAGTAGCACCCTGATCTCTGCCCTCTAGGTGCTGGAAACCCATTCCCTATCTTGACAAGACAATGAACAACATCTCCAAACGTTGCCACTTATCCCATGTGGGGCAAAGTCACCCCTGGTTGAGAATCAGGGGCCTAAACGTTTCTTTTTCAAGTTCCTGTTGTGTCTGGTGGCCCAACTGACTCTCCTTCAGGAGTCCTGGTTACCCAGCAATCAACCCAGAGATAAGGATTTTCCAGTCCTTCAGAGAGCTCTGAATTCCAACTCTTTCACTTAGTAGATGTGTGGTCCTGGTCAAAGTACAAAATAAGAGTATCAGTAGTTATTATTCAGTGCTTATGCATTCACTTTTCAATATGAATGCATCCAGAATGTACTGAAGGAGCCTGTAAATTACTAGGTTCCAGGGATACAATGTCAAGATCAAAAGCTAATAGTGACTGATTTCATGGAATGTAGCAGCCTGGAAATAAGATGGTTATTAATCAAACAGTTGCTCACATAGTGCACAATTACCGATCAGATCAATGAGTGCTGTGAAGTAAAGTACATAGCCTGGGTATGTGCAAAGGTCCTGTGGTCAGAGAAAGCATCAGGCTTTCTGGAAGGTCAGCATGGTCAAACCAAAGGCAGCAGGTTCAGCATAGGTCAGACATGCTGCTAAGCTCTTACCCTGTAGATGTAGTGGGTCCATGTGGCATGGCAGGCATGGATACTGTTAATGTTTTTACTTATCACCTGAGGGGCTATGATGATGTCACTGATCAAGGTCACATGACTTGAGAGTGGGGAAGAGGGAACTTTTTTTTTATTAAAGATTTTATTTATTTGACAGTTAGAAACACAGCTAGAGAGGGAACACAAGCAGGGGGAGAGAGAGAGGGAGAAGCAGGCTTCCCGCCAAGCAGGGAGCCCAATGTGGGGCTCGATCCCAGGTCTCCAGGATCATGACCTGAGCCAATGGCAGTCGCTTAACCAACTGAGCCACCCAGGTGCCCCGAGAAGAGGGAATTTAAGACCATACCTGTTCAGAGCCTGTGTCCTTTCACTACTTAATTATGCTGCCTTTTCATTCCATCATCTTTTAGTTTTTCATCTGATTTATTTTTAATCACAAACATTTTAGACATTGCAAAAATGTGGAGAATAATAGATAAATACCCGTATATCTATCATCCAACTTCAGAAATTGAATGTTACAGATGTAATTAGAGTCCCCTGTGGACTACTTTCTGATCCCAGTTCCCTTCCACCAACCATGTTCACCTGAGGTAACTACCATCCTGAATCTGGTCCAGTTTTTTTCTGTATGCAGATCTCTACATATTGACTAAATATACATGGAGCTAGCCTCAAAAATCTGAAGTATTGTGTAAGCTTTTAAGCTTTATAAAATAACAACCTATGTGTACACTTCAATAATTTACTTCAATGCTTTCTTTTGAGATGTATGTTTTCTTTTCAAGTGTTTCCATGCTGATGCATAAAACTCTCAGTCATTCATTTTCATTGCTGTCTAGTATTCAATGTATAACTCTGCCAAATTTATTTATTCATTCTCCTATTGCCGAACTGGATTATTTTAGGGTTTTGTTTTTTACTGTTATAAACAGTGCTGCAATAATATTCTTGTACATAACCTCTTGCATAAAAATCTAGTTTCTCTGAAGACTATATCTAGAAATTGCTACATTGAGAGTATAATCATCTTTAATTTTACTAGACATTGTCGAATTGATTTTCAAAGTGATACCGATTTAGAAACCCTAAGCTCTTTTTGTTCTATATCTTCTGCAAACTTAATACTCTGTCAGTTATTCACTGTTACAGATCTCTCTGTATCTGGTCACTTTATTTATTGTATCTGTTGTTAGGCAACAGTCAATTCTAATGGAATCAAGTCTATCAATTCTCTTATTCATGGTGTCTTGTTGGGTGAAACCAAAGAAATCAATGATTTATAGAAACTCTACATATTTTGAAAAGCAATAGTTTGTTAGCCATACATAATGGTTTGCTCTCAATTTAGTTTGTCTTCAGTAATTTCTCACTTGTAATTGAGTTATGTGATGGGACAGGCAGAGTTGGGGGCATCCACCTTGCCACTGGAGATCATGGCCGAGGTGGCCCATTTGTGTCGGCAGCAGTGACAATCGATGGCTTTCTGATTTGACAACTTCTGACTGTGAAGAGGCAGCAGCTCCTGGAAGCTCAGCCACTTCTACAATTATCTCAATAAACCTGTGAGCTGCCTCTATCCCTTAGAAAACCTGTCTTCCACTAGTGGAATGGGTTCTGTTGCCTACCACTAACCACCTACCATAGACAGCCCATGAGGGTATATCTTTGCACTCTCAGTAGAGCTGAAATTAACAATAACAGGAAAAGCATATAACCTTTGAAATATACAATTAATTATGGTTGTTCACTTAGTCTGCATCAGATGCTATGCCAAGTGCTTGCAGTGCGGCCCCATGGACATTCCCATGTGAACCTGTAAACACGAGCATGGGAATGAGGCGACTGTGGAGGGTACAAGAAGAGGTTAACAGAGAAAAGCAATCAAGTCTTAAATATGCTGATAAAAGCTACATAGAAAGCTTGCCACTCTTTGAAGCCTTTTGAAATCAGAGAATCTGGGAGAGGACAAAGGAGGAGACAGAGGAAAGAAGAAAGGAAAAAAGGAAGAGGAAAAAAAGGAAAAAAAAAGGAATGAGGAAGAAAATTGGACACTTTATAAATATTATTTGACCTTCAGGATGTACGAACATTATCTTATTTAAAATGCTATCAGTGAGGAGGGTGAGGGAATGGGGTAACTGGGTGATGGGCATTAAGGAGGGCATGTGATATGATGAGCACTGGGCGTTATACATATAGTGGGTCATCGGACACTACATCAGAAACTAATGATGTACTATATGTTGGCTATTGAATTTAAGTAAATAAAAGGTTGTCAGTGTTATAGCAAATACATTGAGACTGTTCATCCCATTTAGAGAAACCAAGACTCAGGGTCTGGGATTTAAAGCCATGTATACTTATCCCGAGACCCCACTCTGTTTTTAACTTAGTGTATGTGATGGGGGTTGGGAGAGACTAGCAACATTTCTGGTTATCTTTCTGACACGTTATTCATTGAATACCCAGTCTGTAGAATGACATTTAGAATTGTGAGCACATTTTACCCTTGAACTTTGGAGTTTGATTATTTTTTTCTGCTATATGTAAATTCAAATTTTTATAATTTGGATATTTCTTGGATAAATCTAAAATGAGAACATGAATGTTTCAAGATAGGTCTTCTCACTCCTGAAAATTTTGCTGATTTGGCCAGACGCTTTCTATAAATAACTCTGTGGGATGGGTAAACATACCGTTAGGAGAAGCAAGCTGCCCAGAATGACCCGCACATTGGTCACAACATGGAATTCCCTTAGAGATTAAAGCTAAGCAACCATGTAAATGAGCAACCTTTTCAAGGACATGCTGCATCACCAAGGAAGTTTACTTAATTTATTTTGGCAACTGCTTCTAAATTACTTGATATAACACATTACAAGGGTAAGAAAAATGCATAATAATAGAACACCTTGTTGCTATTTCAGATCTAGCGAGAGGTGCGTTCATGTGTTTGCTAGGCATTTATGGGTGTGTCTGAGTAACTGTGTGTGTGTGTGTGTGTGTGTGTGTGTGTGTGTGTGTGTGTGTGTTTGAAAGATTCAAAGAAACTTGAAATTTCAGCAGTAAAAAGAGATTAAATCCCATGCTGAATGTGAAAAGACTCTTGAATTAGTAAATGTCGCCAGTTTTCAGCCCTGAAAACCTTGAATGGCTTAAACTCATTTTAGGTTAAATTATATACTAAAGCTAACTTGTATTTGTCCATCCTTGTGTCATTCTGTTATATGTTAATCTAGCGCCCCCTGGTGTAAATAAATTTTAATAACAAACTTAGGGAGTGTGTTTTGATTTCTAATTCTAAAGGAATACTGTCATTGGAGAGTGGCATTATTTTATCTTCTTTGTGTGTGTGTGTGTGGTTGTCTTTTCACATCTCCAAAGGCATACATAATAAAAACTATAGAAAGAAGCAAGACTGAAATTTGCAGGTTTCAAACTCTGCCTATGACAGTCAGGGAACAAAAATCAGTTGCCCTATCAGGAGACAAAGGAAAAATAATTCTGAAAAACAGGATAACTGTTTCTCCTAAGTTCTTAGAGTTTTTGAATGTAGAGACTTAATGAGGGACAATGTTGACACATTTCTCCTAGACGCTGCTGTCATGTGTGAGCCTGGCACAGGCTGACTTCCTACAGAGCATGGTCTTCTGACAAATTCTGTTTTTTAAAAAATCTGTGGTAAAAAGCATGGAACATAAAATATACCCTCTTAACCATATCTAAGTGTATGGTTGTGTTGACATGAGCACTGTTGTGGAACAGATTTCTAGAACTTTCTCATCTTGCAAAACAAGCTCTGAATCCAATGAACAATGGCTCCTCTTTTGCCCATCAATACATGGAGATTTACGAACAGCACTGTTCTGATCAAAGGCAAGGGGGGTGGCATTCTGGGAACCGGACCTACTTCTGGGGAACTGCTCAGGTTGTGTCCTTCGTGAATTCTTCAAATTCTCAGAACCATGGTTTGGCATCACGATTGCAGACGTCGCTCTTCTGACTATGAAGTGTTGAATGGTGCCCTCCCCCATTTATATGCTGAAGTCCTAATGCCCAGTACTTCAGAATGTTGCTTATGTGGAGATAGGGTCTTTATAGAGTTAATCAGGTTAGCGTAATGTCATTGCAGTGGGCTCTAATCCAACACAACTGGTGTTCTTCTAAAAAGGGGCAATTTGTGAGTGGCAATTTGTGGGTGGCTCAGTTGGTTGAGTGACTGCCTTCAGCTCAGATCATGATCCTAAAGTCCCACATCAGGCTCCCTCTCATGCTTAGTCTTCCTCATTCTCTCTCTCTCAAAAATAAATAAATAAACAAACAAATAAATAAATAAATAAATAAACAAAATCTTTAAAAAGGGGCAATTTGTAAAGATGGAGGCTGAGATTGGGGTGATGCACCAGCCAAGGAACACCAGAGGTTGCTGGTCAAACACCAGAAACTAGCAGAGAGACCTGGCACAGCTTTCAAAAGAACAAACCCTGCTGATACCTTCATCTTGGACTTCCAGCCTCCAGATGAATCTGTGTTTGTTGTTGAAGTCAGCTGCTCTCACGTCCCACATTTGCTGTTGGTGACACTGTGGGTCATCACTGCCTGAAGCAGCCCCTCCAACACAGGGTTAAGGGTTAGCCTGAGTAGCTAAAGATCCCCATGGTGTAGGCAGGCCAGATCTGAGTACTCAGGGGATGTCCTGCTGGACCAGCCAAGAGAGTTTTTGACCTCGCATAGGATGGAAATCAAACGCGAGCTGGCAGGCAGTGAGAGCAGAATTTATTGAAGATATAGAGAAAGCAAATACCGAGGGAGGGTCTGGGAGACTCCAGGAAGTCTGTAAAAGGAAAAGGAAAATGAATCTTGTTTTTGTTTGAGGTTTGGAGTTTTTACTGAGGACCATGGTCAGTGTCCATGTCCTCTCAGGCATCCAGGAGCTGGTCGAACAAGGACAAGTATTCGGGTGTCTGTTCTTCATAAGTCACTCATACCCTGGAGCCAAGGGTCTTGGAGTCAGGAGTCTTGAAACACATTCACGGCTACCTCTCCCAACACTCCTTAGATGTCCTCTATGGTAATGGAAGACTCCAAAGAAATCGTTAAACTTCTTGACCTTTACAAGGTGGACATCATTAAGTCACGTGTAAGGTGGGGATGCAGGCTCTAGCAAGGACAGAAGCAGGAAAAGAAGCAAAGGAAACAAAGTTTTTTTTCTTTCATGGGGACTTTTTGGTTTCCCTGTCTCACCTGGAGACATGACAATGTTGAAATACAATGCAATTAAACATTCTATTACAGAAAGTGATTAGCTCAGTGAAAAACGTGTTTTCAAATTGCCCCTGAAGGGGAGCAGAATATGCCACCCCAAAATATGCCTTTTGGGCAGGCAGGAGAATTACATTGAACTGGTTATTTTGAAGAAATAGATGAGAGGAGCTCTGAAAACAGAGTCGAAGTCACCCTTTGGAAGGAACATTTACATTCTGAAGGAAATTTTCATTTGCAAGGATGCTTCCCTTTCTGTACCAGGAAGAGCCTGACTCAGTTTCTGCAAAGCCTTCAATTAGCAACCATACCCAGTTTACTGTGCTTTGCCCTGGGATTTCCCATAAACTGGAAGACTATTTTCCTCCCCTACACCCAGAAGCTTTCTGAATATTTATTTTTACGTGGAATTATATAGTTGTTTTTTTTTAAAGATTTTATTTATTTGACAGAGAGAAACACAGCCAGAGAGGGAACACAAGCAGGGGGAGTGAGAGAGGGAGAAGCAGGCTTCCCACCGAGGAGGGAGCCCGATGTGGGTCTCGATCCAGGGTCTCCGGGATCATGACCTGAGCCAAAGGCAGTCGCTTAACCAACTGAGCCACCCAGGCGCCCCAGGAATTATATAGTTTTGTTTAAGTTTTTATTTAAATTCTAATTAGTTAACATACAGTGAACAATATAGTGATTTAACATTTCCTACATCTCCCATGCTCATCACTGCCTAGACATCAAGACATTCTACCATAAGTATATGAGTTGTATCTTTAAAAAATAAAAGCATTTTCCTACATAGGAACAATAACACTTCATTTTAAAACATTGTTTTAGTATCTTTGGTATTACCTAATAACCAATCTACATTTAAATTTGCCTATCTGTCCCCCAAATCATAAATCGCTCCAAAATAGGATCCAATTTGAGCCCACATACTGCATCTGATTTAGAGTTCTTTAAATATCTTAATCAGGCCAGTCACATTTTAATAGAATTGTCTTTCTGAAGACAAAAGCTCACAGTGAAGAAAATACCACTAATTCTGAATTTATCTCATTGTTTCTTTGCAATATCACTTACCCCTCCCTATAAATTGGAGTTAGATATACAGGCTCAATTAGATTCAAACCTTTTTAACAACAGTGTTTCACCTTATACAGGATCTCATCAGGGGACTCATGACACCTGGTTGCCCACCCATGGGATGCTGGACCCACTTGGCCACCAGAGTGAGACCACTTCAGGGCCACCAGAAACTAATCTCTGTGTTATTATTGTGGCATTCTCATATTTTCTGGGGCCTTCTAATCAAGTTGAACTGGCAGTAGGTGCTTTGGGGAAAAGTTCTGCATCATATTCCTTTGGATGGCATTGGTGGCAGCAGGAATATGAGACTTTTGAGTGCTTCCAAAATCAGTCCGTGATGCAGAATGGCCTGGGGGCTATGGGATTTGCGGATTTGATAAAGTCCGCTTGGCAGCAACAGGGCAAACAGTAGCATCTGGGTTTCCGTGGGCAGTGTATCTGGGGTTCTGTGGCAGTGCATCTGGGGTTCCGTGGCCAGCGGTCACACTGAGGGTCCCTTTGTCAGGCCCCTTTGCAGCGATGTTTGCACCCTTGTTCCCAGAACCCTGAGCCTGTTTTCCCAGCCCACCCAACATTTCTCTGAGCTGCCTGGGATTCTTTAATAAATTCCCTTTTCTGCTTATGTGGCCAGAGTTTGCTTTTTATACTTACAACCAGGATCTCTGACCTAAATACTCTTTTTGAAAAAGTAATGATTAAACAATATGAAATATAAAGAAGGAGGGGGAAAATGTACCATCTGTCCTTACTTCATCTGTAATAAATTATCTTTGACGCACTCTCTCTCAGCCTGTCCTTGACATTTCTTCTATCCCCATTAGTTTGCTTAAAAAAGGAAATGAAAGGGGAAAAAAGGAAAATAAAATAAGAGAAAGGAAAAGAGGAAAAGAAGAAGTAACCAAGTTTTGAATTCCAAGTTTTGTTTCTTGTGCACTAGGATGAAAATTGGAGATATTAAATTGGAGTAGTCTTCAAGCAAATGCCAGCATATCCCAGGATCCATATACTTCTCTCCTTGTTCTGGCAGCAAAATTGGCTTTGGGCATGACTGATTTCAAGATAGGAATGGTACAAAGGGTCAAATTGTTGACTTTTGGGTTCCTACAGAGATTCTTTAAGTCACCTCATAAGGTGATGTTAATCCTCAAAACATGATTTTCAATGGCAAGAGCCAGATGTTTGAGTGTAGTAAGAAACGTGATGAGTTCCTTGTTAGAAGTCCAAAAATCTTCTGTGTGAATATCAAGAGCCAACTGGGAGAACTCCCACACTAATGTTAATGCCAAAACAGAACAAGAGGATGTCATAAGCAGAGACTTGGGTTTTATTCCACTCTAAAGGAGATGTGTCTGAGGGGCCATGGACCTGGAGAAGCCTTGGGCTGATACAGGAGGAGGGGATGAGCTTTGCGGATCTGGCTGCCCCCAAAACATAAGCAGCCAGCAGGAAACCAAAGAACAATGTATATCAGCAAAAGTGACCACATGAGAGATGCTTGCCTGCCCCCAGTACTGCGAACCTTTTGTCATATATCACTTAGTTCACCGCCCAGAATATGGGAGCTGGGCAATGATGTTGCTCCTACTGTCGTCACCATTAATATGAATAGGTAAGAGTGCTCCTTGGTCACTACTGGAATGAAGCCTCCTGACTATTATTACAGGCTACTGAAAAGAGGGTCTGGCTGACTCCCAAGAGGACATCAGTGTACAGTGGCATCTGGGGCATAATTGGAGTTCTGGGGAAGGTCAGAGTTCGGAAGGAAGTGTATCACTGGATTCTGGGAGGCTGGGAAGCCCACACCTCACTGGCGCCTCTGATGGGCTCCGGTGTTGAAGGAACTGCAGTGGGCTGCATGGACAGGAAGAAGGAATGGGGAGGGGGTCCTATGAGGACCGTGGTGCAGAGAAAAGACATCGCTGAATCCCCAGAGAGATCTGGAGGATTAAAAAGTAATGTGACTGGGACCAGTCTGGTAACCAGGAACTTAGTTCTCTCCTCTTTCTATTGTGTTCTTTTCTAGCAAAGGGGATCTCAGATGCTCTCCATGATTCTCTGCTTTATGCCTAACCAACCCCCTTGAGGCTGGGAGCCCTTCTAATCGGCTCCATGAGCCTCGCTACCTCTGTTTCCCGTCTCTTGATTCCTATCCACCAATCTGTGGCACTCAGGCCACTCTTTAAGGGTAACATACAAACTTAAAAATAAAAATGTTTGGGAATTAATATTCTTTCCCCCATATAGATTGTAAGCTCCTTTGAGACAGGGAACCCACCTTGAGTTCCCACCTACAAGATACCTTATACCATGACCAATGCAAACAGGATAATCACATTAACTGACCGACAACTATTTCCCTTAATTTTGATGGGAATGTTCATGGCTCTGTCCTCCGCGTCACCAGTGACAATATCAAACAGCACTAGATGTTCTAATCTTGTTTGTTTTTCTTTCCCAAGAGGGCTACCTTGCACTCCTCAGAGCCTTTCACCCACTGGCTTACCAAACCCCAGCCTTGTCCAATAAAGTCATCTGGCGAATGACTTCATAGACTGAAGCTGATAACCTTTGGGACAAACCAGGATTTATGGCTTCATCTGCTGGTTTGAAGCATCTGGAGCTATTGTTCATATTTTCTTTGTTCCATGTTTAATTCTATTAAAAACATTGTACTGATTAGTAAATTAATAAGGGTAAATGAGATACTTGATGTAAACCCCTAACCCAAGTTTGACACCCATCGAGCTCTTCCAATGTGAGCTATTCTTGTTATCTAATCTTCAGAGAGATAATTTTATGCATCATTCTCTCCCATAGCCATTTACCACACTATAGGAGAAAGCACTAAGTGGTTGAACTTTGCTTGATTTGATTTTTGTTTGTTTTGCTTGATAGATTTTTAATGTATGCCCCTCCTATTTTTTCAGCATTTTATACTTTCTAAAGTGGTCACAAATATTAGCATAGTAAGAAGTATATGAAAAGAAACATTCTTTGTGTGTTATTCATGGCCTTTGTTACTCAGATAGGACTGGCCTAGTTTCCTATTTCCACAGGGACATTTTGCACCGCCCACATTCAGTGTGACTGTTAGCATTCATGGTAAGTAATACTCTATTCAGCTCAATCTAGATAGCCACACAGCCTAAAACTTAATAAAAAGCTCAACTCCCTCCTGGGAAATTGATTTACAAGAAATTTACTATCTGTTTGGGTATGAGGTCTCATCTGTGAAGGATCCCTAAGGACCCTATGGTGGGATTTAAGTCAGTAAAACATGTAGAGGACATTTTCTGGGATTGAACTTGCTTCTCCTCCACCCAAATAAGTAGTGTGACCCTTTCCTACCAGGGAGCTGTCCATGATGATGGGCAATGACAGTGCTAGCCTGGTCGAATGGTTCTCAAAGTTTTCCTCTGTATCCAAACCACCTGGGAAGTTTGATAAAAGTCAGAATCCAAGGACTCTATATTCTCTGACCCTCACCTTCACACACAGGTTCTAACCCACAAGGTCGGGGCTGTGGTTCCAGGATGTGGTGCCCCAGGTGACATGTTGGCAGGCAGGGCATAGACCACCATTTGAGAAGTGTGGCTAGAGGCCATTCACAGTCTGTTCCCTGAGCATTGACTTGTGTTCAGGGTAAAACTGGGTCTCATGAACAAAAATTAAACATTCAGTGTATGAGAAAGAGAATAGAAAACACTTTTCAAAGCATGTTCACACCCATTGTCTCCTCTCCATGCTGACTATATGAGAGGAGGGGGCTGGATGGCTCTTTCCATTCTATACACAAAATAACGGAAGCCATTTTCCCAAGTTTCTACGGCTGCTAGATGATGGACATGGATAATATCTAGGACTTCTGATTGCAGAAGAAAACTCTGATAGGTACATTAATCCCCTGAAAGACAAGGGCATAAAGCCATGTTTACACAAAGGTCCATTGCTATGTTTACCACAGGGAAACACTGGAAATAATCTAAATGTTCATAAGAGGGATTTGCAACAAAACAAACAAAACAAAAAACAACCTAAGTGTTTTGTATCTACACAATGAAATATTCTGCAGTCTTTCAAAAGAAACAGGCAGGGGCGCCTGGGTGGCTCAGTCGTTAAATGTCTGCCTTCAGCTCAGGTCATGATCCCGAAGACCTGGGATCGAGCCCCATATCAGGCTTCCTTCCTCCCTGCTCGGCAGGAAGACTGCTTCTCCCTCTCCCACTCCCCCTGCTTGTGTTTCCTCTCTAGCTGTATTTCTCTCTGTCAAATCAATACATAAAATCTTAAAAAAAAAATAAGGAACAGGCATATCTTTATTAGTGGAAAAACTGTAGTGCACTGTAACGTTTTAAAAGAAATCACAGAACTTTATGTAGAGAATGGTTACTTTTACGGAAAAAAATATGCACAAATTTAAAATTCTGTGTAGCCATTTCCTTCCACATCTATACATGGAGAGAGAGAGAAAGAGATGTCAGAGGTGCAGATTTAGGGTTATATTTTTGACAGTCTGATGAAAAGGTGCCATTGAAATAACACTAGTTGGCTCAGTTGGTTAAGCAACTGCCTTCAGCTCAGGTCATGATCCCGGAGACCTGGGATCGAGCCCCACATCGGGCTCCCTGCTCAGCGGGAAGCCTGCTTCTCCCTCTCTCACTCCCCCTGCTTGTGTTCCCTCTCTAGCTGTGTTTCCCTCTGTCAAATAAATAAATAAAATCTTTACCAAAAAAAAAAAAAAAAAGAAATAACACTAGTCAATAGAGCCTTCACTGGACCCTTTACAGAACAGAGTGCACAAGAGATAATTTCTCTAAATTAAGTTGTATGTGAATTTGAGACCTAGTTGGCATAGAGAGATCTGTGTTAGCCATGATTGCCATTGGTTGAGGGCTCTTCTTAGAATCACAAGTTTGTTCTGACCTATAATTATAATATTACTCTATTTCATATGATGTAACCATGTAATACTAATGGATGTATCCAGAACAGTAATATAATGAAGGTATTAGTTTCTAAGAGCTGAACATTATAAAAAAGAAAACTTAATAGTAAAAAAATAATTGTTATACACTTTGCAAAGGGGAATGTGTGTTTAGCAAGAAGATCTTCCCTTGGAGAAAGTGCATCTTTGAGCCTTGGAGGGCAGGAACTGGCTGAAAGAAAGGAACAAAATAAAAACATATATGAAAAATAGTTAAAAAAATTCTTTCAACTCACAACTACAGAGTGTCATAAGATGGTACTTTATTAATATTTCTTGTATGCTTTTCGAGAATTGGGTATTGTGTATTATTACTCTCCTACTTTCAGCCAGTCATGGTGTGCCTCCCTTGGGGAGATCCTAGGGGGACAAAGATGTCAACACAAGGACAAGATCTCTGCCTTGGAGAGTCAACAGTCTTATCCTTTATTTTCAATCTGCTATAAATTCTCAAAGTAAAATAAACATCAGCAGAGCCAATAATGGGCAAAAGGCTCTTAGATGAAGAGGCTCATGTCTTTTGTGGCCGATTTATTATTTTTAACAAGATGAGATGTGTTTTGTGCTTGTCAATTCTGAAATGTTTTCTAATACAAAAAATTACTCTTTTTTTTACTCTATTCATGAAGACAAAGTCTAAAAAGAGATAACACTTCCTTCTCATTAGAGTGGCTTATAACATTTGTAGGTCATCGACCCCCATCTCTGCCCCCCACCCCGAAGAATCTGCTGAAGGTAAGGAAATATCTTTGGAATGGACATATGCATGTGCCCATGACATATTGCAGATAGTTTCCGGAGCTCAAGAACAACCAAATTCATCCACGGACACCAGGTAATCCATTTTGTTCCAGAAGTCTGTTCTTTTCAAATACAAATTTGACACTGTGTATTCAGCAAATATTTTTGGAGCACCTATACTATGAAGAAGCACTGTTAGATGTAGGCGAGCAATCTGTTTGAACAAGCTCTTTCAGTGATTCTGATGCATGCTGATATTTGAGCCTAAACTAAACTGCACCATATGCAAGCCTGGCCTCCTAGAGGTTTTGATTTGGTCTACTGTGGGGATCCACTCATTGGGATTCCTAAAAGATTTCCAGGAAATCTACATATGCAAACATAGTGAGACTTATTGCCTTAAACCCTGAAAATGTGCTTTCTGGTTCCCAATAAACATCCAAAGCCCCCAAAGGAAGAAAATCCATTGTCTGCACCTGTGTATCTATGGCTCCCAACATGCACTGTGACACTAGGCTGGGAACTTTAAAGGACCAGGCAGCCCTGCTTCCATCACCAGGTCATTTTGGAGGGTATGTCCCAATGCCCCACCTCTCCTCAACTAATTTACTGTTTAAGAGTAGGAGCTCCAAATCTTGCTTTCTAGTTAATTAATAAATATCAATTTCTCTTTTAGGTTTTTTTTTTTAAGGAAAAAATAAAATATAATCTCTGAATTGTCTGTATGGAAACTAGAGGTTAGGAAATCCATTTGGGGGGTGGAGGCTCTGAACTTCCAATTGCTGTCCCTAGCGACAAATAGATCAATTTTTGTTACTGATCAGCCTCTCTACTAACACTTTCTGTTAAGACATCTATTTCACAATGAATGGAGAAATCTTTGCTTTGAAGAGATTGTGGGCTTTCGATTCACATGCAAAGAAATTTTTGCAAGTCACTGCCCTAGGGAATATCTGCAATGGGGTCACAAAAATCAGAAAAAAGACACTGCCTTTCCCAGTAGAGTGGTTTTTATTAAATAATGAAATATATATATTTAAGTAATAACAGCCACGATTTTTTTGAGCATTTAATATGGATAGTCACTCTATTGGCTATATTGCATACATTATTTAATGTGGTCTTCACAAGAATTGTTAAGAGTTATTATTATTTCCCCATGTTGTACATGTTGTTCAAAGTCAAACATTTAGTATCCAAACTCTGACCTTCCTGATTCCAGAATCTACAGACTTCTTACCACACCACACAGTCATGTATCCCGTGTGATGCTTTGCAGAGTGATAATAGTCACATGCTCCATAAATGACCCTGGAGGAAGACTCCTGTGACAGAACTCCAAGCTCCTTTTGCAATAGTGCCTTTCAACTATCTGAGGAGCTAGTTACATGCTCCCACAAACCCCCAGCTCTAGCTGCTGTGAGAGCTGCCTCCATTTTAAGCTGGAAAAACACTCCTATTAAATATTAGATTTATCTTGGTGTTTGTATGAGAGCCTGTAGAATGGATGGGCCCATGTGGTCATCTGTGCCTGCGCTGAAGTCACACAGAACAACCTACTTCTCTAAGAATTCTTTGCTTTTTTTTTGGAAGTTGAAGAAAAGTTAACCACATCTATTCATTGAGGGCCTGATGAATGGGATATGTCTTTATATTAATGAGATGAAGCAGACATTTGCCAAATCTTCACTTGGCTCAGGTACATGATCCTGACACGACAAGGACCTGAGGGAAGAAACAGAATCTTGGCACCACTTGCTATTTAACAACTCCATGATTTTTCCAAGTATTACAAAACATAATGACTTACCTGGCTTACAGCAAAATAGTCATACTGTGTTCCCTAGGAAAAAGCAATAGATGCAAAGTCTTTCTTTAATAGAACTTCACATCTATCCACCTATCCTTTCGGAAGCTTGGAGGACCACATATCAAACCCTCAAAGGAAGAAAGTAGAAGTTCATTGGTGCCACCAGGTTAATGACTTGTTGAAGTTCACATGTGGTAGACACACAATTATATAGTTCTGCACCCTATTGTAAGCCTATTCCAGCCCCTTATGTTGCAAATTTGATTAACGAGTGATAATTTTTAACCTTCAGCTTTATCACATTGCATTATTCAGGTGCTTTTCATCAGAAGAAAAAATAGAAAATAATAAAGTGATCATCTTAGGGAGAATGGAGATTCCAAGCAAAAAATAAGAAAGACGATATTCTGCTTGTTAGGAATATTGTTTTCTTCATCCATAAATGAATGTTGATTTATTACATTAACATACATTTTCAGAAAATTAGAGTTATTAATCCATAAAATACTTATTCAGTCAGGAACCAAAGACCTCTGTACAGGGGCACCTGGGTGGCTCAGTCATTAAGCATCTGCCTTTGGCTCAGGTCATGATCCCATGGTCCTGGGATCAAGCTCCGCATCAGGCTCCCTTCTTCTCCCTCTCCCTTTGCCTGCCATTCCCCCTGCCTGTTCTCTCTCTCTATGTCAAAGAAATAAATAAAATCTTTAAAAACATCAATAACAACAAAGTTCTTGGTACAAGTAAAAAGAGAAATGCCTACATTCTGTAGTTACAGCAAATGCCACAATCATTCATTTACATAGTGTTTGTAGGAAATCAGATGTTGATAACTTTTAAATTCTCACAGTATTTTTAATAGTGAAGAATGACACAATCTATATATATTCATCATTCAAATTATTTGTGGTATTTGATAGGTGTTATTTGATCGAATACTGCTATCTTTTTAGAAACATTCTTCAAAGAATTTTTAATAATATGGGAAATGTTCAGAAAATAAATCTAAGAGAAAAAAGCCAGGTATGAAATTGTTCCCAAAGAGCAAAATAGTTCCCCAAAACAAAATATTAGGAAGTAATATAGCAGAATACTAGTAGTATTTACATATAAGAGGTAGAGTTGTGAGTAAATGTTCATTTTCTTATTTATTTTTCACTATTGTAGACATTTTACAATGAGCATATATCTATTTTTTATTAAGTAGACATATTATTTTGGTCAGTCAGCCGGAAAAAAATTAAAATTCTGAGGAACCTCAGAAATCATCTAATGAATAACTAAAAGTTGACTAAGTGAAATGATAAATATCTCCAGTTAGTCTCATTAAAGATATTCATGTTTAGGTGTAAAACTTTTATGAAAGTATGTCTGTTTTATAGAAACCTCAGGTGCAGGTGCCTGGGTGGCTCAGTGGGTTAAGCCTCTGCCTTTGGTTCAGGTCATGATCTCAGGGTCCTGGGATCGAGGCCCACATCGGGCTCTCTGCTCAGCAGGGAGCCTATTTCCTCCACTCTCTCTGCCTGCTTCTCTACCTACCTGTGATCTCTCTCTGTCAAAAAAAAAAGAAAATCTTAAAAAAAAAAAAAAAGCCTCGGGTGCTTAACACCTTCCTTGAGAGTTTAGTCTTATAAGATATTGGTTTGTAGGGCGCCTGGGTGGCTCAGGGGGTTAAAGCCTCTGCCTTCGGCTCAGGTCATGATCTCAGGGTCCTGGGATCGAGGCCTGCGTCGGGCTCTCTGCTCAGC
>PITA01011798.1:0-36970 GCA_004023965.1 Spilogale gracilis | reverse complement strand
GTGAGAGAGGGAGAAGCAGGCTTCCCGCTGAGCAGGGAGCCCGATGTGGGGCTCGATCCCGGGTCTCCGGGATCATGACCTGAGCCGAAGGCAGTCGCTTAACCAACTGAGCCATCCTATATAGGTGCCCCTATATCCACTCTTTTGATGCTGGGAACAGTAGGAGGTGCTGGCACAGTGTTTGTTGTCCATAAGTATTTGTTGGATGAAGGAAGGAGTGGGAATGATTACTCAGGTGGTAATGAGTGAAGGGGTCACCATTTGCCCACTTACTTTTATCACTGCAATCTTGGATTCTTTTTTTTTTTTTTTAAAGATTTGTTTATTTGAGAGAGACAGAGGGCGTACACACAGAGGCACAACTTGTGGAGGATGGGCAGAGGTAGAGGGAGAGAAAGAATCCTCAAGTTGACTCCCTGCTGAGTGCGCAGTCCAGCAATGACCCAGGGCTCCATCCCAGGACCCTGAGATCATGATCTGTACCAAAATTGAGAGCTGGCCACCTAACTGACCTGGCCACCCAGGCACTCCAGATTCCTTTTTTTTTAATCAGCCATCAAGTATGTTAATGAGCATTTATCCTATAGATATTTTAATCATAGTTTTCCCTAAGTCTTCTTTAGAAGGATTAGCTTTAGTATGCTTATAACAGCAATACGAATTCAACTAATACTAAAACGACATGTGTCTTAATGAGGGTGCGACTTCTTTCTGTCAATATTGAAAAGAAAGCATCAGATCTTGAACTCACATGCAATTGTCTCAAAGTCTTAAAAACAGTAGAGGCTCTTTCCAGTAGCACAAACCCTCTTGGGTGTTCACTTGTAGAAGAGTTTGGCAACCATGTCCATGAACATTACAGAGTAAACAGTACTCATAGCCCTACTGCTGACTGCATTTTTGGCAAAAAATGTTGTGATTCTGGAGGTACCATGCCCAAAAGCTAGACCCTAGTGGCAATGGAAAAGCGTGTGTACTCCTAAATCTGAGGAAGAGATTAGGTCCATCTAACTGAGAAACCACTTAACAAACAGGAATTGTATTTTTTTTTTAAGATTTTATTTATTTGACAGAGAGAAACACAGCCAGAGAGGGAACACAAGCAAGGGGAGTGAGAGAGGGAGAAGCAGGCTTCCCGCCAAGCAGGGAGCCCGATGTGGGACTCGATCCCGGGTCTCCGGGATCATGTCCTGAGCCGAAGGCAGTTGCTTAACCAACTGAGCCACCCAGGCGTCCCAGGAATTGTATTTTTAAAAAACATTTTATTTATTTATTGGACAAAAAGAGCAAGACCACAAGTAGGAGGAGCAGTACAAGGAGAGCTCAGCAGAGAACCTGATCTTATGCTCGATTCCAGGATCTTGGGATCATGACCTGATCTGGAGACAGACACTTAACCATCTGAGCCACACAGGTGCCACCAAGAGTTGTATTTTTATGCTCTTAGGGCTCTATGGCTATTCATAACTCTCACAAACAGTTTAGGATCTTTTTTCCAATAGACACAAATAAATCAGCCAGCAGCATTTTAAGAAAAAGAGTGTATCAAAACATTTAACATTTACATTTAAATTGTTTTTGTGTGTGTGTTTTCATGCTTTGAGACTATAAAGAATTTAAAGGTGCTTTTAAGCAACACATGAAATATAATAGCCAAGAATAAATTAAAATGTAGGGCCAGATAAAATGAAAGGAAAGTACAAACACACACTATCCCCATGATCCCTACATAACTGACACAGGTGGGACACAAATTCGCCTTTGAGCTTCCTAGAAAACACAGCGTATGAGAAAAGTCAGTTGTATAGAATTTATTGTTCCAAAAAAGTAAACTTGAGAGTTTCTTAGGCCAACCAAAGACTTTATAGCACTCAGTTCTGAAAGAAATTATGCAGTCCACTGCATGTAGGGAACACTAAAATATATAGCACATAATGACCTCAGTCATATCCTTGTAGTAAGTATAGATAGTAATTTCATAAGGCTATTTGTTGTTGTTTCTTTCCCCCCAAATCAATTTCATGATAGTAAAAAGCAACCCAGGGAGACCAGTCTCCTATGAATCATAGTGGGGCCCAAGGATGTTGCTTTCTTAGATTTTAGTTCAAACCCTGAATAAAACTTGCATTAAAAAAAATCAGAATTGATGAATTATTTCACCTTAGATCATTCTCTCGCAATAGGTACAGATATAAAGTTACATTAATTGATGACGGTCCCAGCTGGACACTTGAAGATCAACGAAATGGTTGGGGTTGATATTCTTTAATAAAATCCAGGGTTAACCCGATCTGTCCTGATGAGCCATTCTACCATGGCTGCATACAAAATTAGAAGGTTGTTCAACCAACAGTTTGGGAGCTACATTCAAACCAATTATTTAAATTACAGTTTTAAATATAAGGAATAGTATGGAGGACATTAGGAGAAGGAAGGGAAAAATGAAGGGGGAGAAGTCAAAGGGGGAGATGAACTATGACAGACTATGGACTCCAGGAAACCAACTGAGGGTTTTAGAAGGGATGAGGGTTGAGGGAGATTGGTGAGCCCAGTGATGGGTATTAAGGAGGGCACAAATTGCATGGAGCACTGGGTGTTCTACACAAACAATGAATCATGGAACACTACATCAAAAACTAATGATGTACTGTATGGTGACTCATATAACAAAAAATAAATAAAATTAAGTACAATTTTAAGAGTGTTAACTTCTAACACTTGAACAATTGGATATGGTAAACCTATAACCAAATAGGATAACATGTTTTAAAATAATCCAGTGAATGACAGCATTTAGATTAAAAATAAGTCTGCTTAAAGTTAGCTTCCATGGGTGACAATAGGCCTTGGCTAAGTTACCCACTATCTCTGAGTTTATTCCCATTTGGAAAAATGGGAATATATAACTCAAGATCAAAGATCAAATGAGATAACGACATTGAAAGGGCATTGTACATTGTAAAATGCCTGCAAATGTCTAAGATTATTATGAAATTTGTTTAACATTCTATTAAGGAACATAGGAACTTTGTTCAAACTAAATGTTCTGATTATAACCCTACTAATTTTCCCCTAAAATTATTTACCTATTCAGTTTAACAAGTATTTACTTGAGTACTAACCAAATGCTGTTGATGGGACAAAATGAAAACATGGCCCCTTAATACATAGGAGGTTAGAATACAAGCTCTAGAACAGTGTGTTAGTAAATGATGCAGAGAGTGTCCTAGCCAAAACCTTTCTGCTTGTTGAGATCTCTCAGATCTGAGAGCATCATGGGTTGCCCAGGGAGGCTTCTCAAAGAAATAAGACCCCATGGAGTGTTTCTTTTTCTCTTCTTAATTAAGCCTTCTGTGATATTGTCATATAGATTCATTATTAAGTGCCTAATAACTGATAAAATGTTTAAAGAAGAATGTTTTTAAATAAACCCACGGTTGAGAGCTGTATTCCAGTTTCCATGTGAGATTAAATGTTACTGTCTGAGGCTCAGATCTTAAAAGATAATGAGGTTTGATGAGAGCAGATGTTTCATGCTAGCCAAGGATGATCTTCTCTCGTGTTTTACTAAAGCAGCCATGCACAGTGTAGATGGTTTGGGATATCTCTTAGTTTCTTCACTGTCCCCTGCAGAACACTGACCTCTACAAGCCTGCTAATGCACAGGGCACTTCAAACCAGTTCTTCACAGCATAAACTTGCTGAATGTTCATTTATGTGTTTCACAACAATCTTTAATTCTTAACATCAAATAGAGTAAGTAGAAGGGTGTCATGGCCTTACTACAAAAAAAAAGGTTCTTACATTGTTTTTTCTGCAACCAACTCTTACCTAAACAGCACCAAGGGAACAAAACCCCTAACTCATATGGGTGAAAACCAGGTAATAATTATAATTAATGTTTATATCAAGTCCATCACAGCTATGTCAAGCTATTGAGAATTAAAAATAAAAAGTGATGTTCAGTAGGATGCTTTGAAAAATCCAACTAGTACATATAAATATTACAGGTCATAGAACAGGACATATGATAAATAGATATGTAAAAAATTTAATTATTTCCCACTTAATGTTTGTAGTAATTTTCCAGGCTTGTTTGTAGCTGAATAGAAGGTAGACAAAAGGGTACCTGTGGGGCTCAGTGGGTTAAAGCCTCTGCCTTCAGCTCAGGTCATGATCTCAGGGTCTTGGGATCGAGGCCGCATCAGGCTCTTTGCTCAGCAGGGAGCCTGCTTCCTCCTCTCTCTCTGCCTACTTGTGATCTCTCTTTGTTTCAAATAAATAAATAAATAAAATCTTTAAAAAAAAAAAAAAAGAAGGTAGAAAAAAGGAGCTGGCCAAACGTGTCAACACCACAAAAAATAAGATATTTATGAGAACGTTTAATTGAGTTAAGATAATTTAAGGCGCAAGACTTTAACAGCAGCATCTAATCGTATTCACTTGTGTTCGATGTGTCAATTATATATGAATTATTTCTAAAAGTTCAACTCTTTCAGTTACTGCCGTGCATGAAGGTAACAAAGCAACAATTCCTTGAATGCTTTCATAATTCACACTTTTCACTCAGACTGGCCTTCCTCCAAGTTAATGTGGATTGGTGAGCTGTTATTGCATGTGGATTTTTCCATTTGTCCTAAGCCAAAGGGAGGCATTGGGTTTACATGGGAAGCGAAAACCTGTTAAATTCAGCTATTCACTTGTTTTTTTTTTTTTTTTTCTTTTCAAAGATTTTATTTATTTGACAGAGAGAAACACAGCGAGAGAGGGAACACAAGCAGGGGGAGTGAGAGAGGGAGAAGCAGGCTTCCCGCCGAGCAGGGAGCCCGATGCGGGGCTCGATCCCGGGTCTCCGGGATCACGACCTGAGCCGAAGGCAGTCGCTTAACCAACTGAGCCACCCAGGCGCCCCCAGCTATTCACTTGTAAGAGGTATTTTGGTAAAACTGGTCAGTACATACTACTTTCTTCCTTTTATTCAACTACATACTTATTTAGGAGAGAATAAACACTAGTTGCTGAATTTAATTTCTCAAAGAAAATTATTTTTAACTACTATAAAGCAAAAACATAAAAACTAAAGAAAAGTATACACATTTGCAACCCATTTGAGCAAAAAAGGACCAATAGTCTTAATATAAAAGGAAATTTTAAAAACCATTAAGGAGAAAAAAAGGGGGGGGCACCTGGGTGGCTCAGACAGTTATTAAGATCTTGATTTCAGCTCAGGTCAGGGTTGTGAGATCCAGCCCTCTGCATTGGGCTCCACCATGACTCTCTCTCTCTCTCACCCTCTCTCTCTGCTCCTCCCACTGACCCAACCCCTGCTCACATGCTTGCATGCTCTCTCTCTAAAAAGAGAGAAAAGAGGAGAACAAAAGGTGGACAAAGAACTTGATGAATTTAAGGAATAAATACTAAATACATATGGCAAATGAGTAAGTTGTGGGTAATGAGAGCCAGGTTTCTTGCCATCAGAAAAGGGAGTTGCAAACGTGGAAAAACAGAAGGTTAGAATGAATTCTTGGAATCTATGGGATTGGATTGGAGCATCAGTACAATACAGTATATTTCAATTGGTAAAAAAATTGTGATTTTGGGGACGCCTGGGTGGCTCAGTTGGTTAAGCGACTGCCTTCGGCTCAGGTCATGATCCAGGAGATCCGGGATCGAGTCCCACATCGGGCTCCCTGCTTGGCGGGAAGCCTGCTTCTCCCTCTCTCACTCCCCTTGCTTGTGTTCCCTCTCTGGCTGTGTTTCTCCCTGTCAAATAAATAAAAACCTTTAAAAAATTGTGATTTTTACCATATATTCAGATGCATAAATACAGGAATAGGTTGTGTGTGTGTGTGTGTGTGTGTGTGTGTGTGTGTGTGTGTACATACACTTATTTCTTAGCTCAACAATCTGGGAAGAGCGCAGAGGGATGATGATTTCGCAGTGTCAGTGAGCACTCCTAGCACACATCTTGGTTTTCGTAGACCATTCTAAGATAAAAGGACCCGGAGCTCTTTGGACAAATGACTAGCAGGATAATAGCAGGAAAATACAAAATGAAGTACAAGATGGGCCTGGAATGTCTTGTAGTGCGAGAAAGAAAATGCTCAATAAATGTGGGAGCCATGGAAACAAAGGTACAGGAGTCAGCTTAAAACTTTGGGTAGGGGCGCCTGGGTGGCTCAGTTGGTTAACCGACTGCCTTCGGCTCAGGTCATGATCCTGGAGACCCGGGATCGAGTCCCACATCGGGCTCCCTGCTCGGCGGGAAGCCTGCTTCTCCCTCTCTCACTCCCCCTGCTTGTGTTCCCTCTCTGGCTGTGTTTCTCTCTGTCAAATAAATAAAATCTTAAAAAAAAAAAAAAAAAAACTTTGGGTAAATCTGGGGAAATGTGAGCAACAAAATAATGATAATGTCTTAACTCAGGCAGCTATAACAAAATACCATAAGTTGAGTGGCTTAAACAATAGAAATTTATTTCTCACGGTTCTGAAGTCCAAGATCAAGCAAGGTAGGTTTCCTTCTGAGGCTTCTCTTGGCTTGTGGTTGTTGTTACCATCTCACTGTAGTATCACATGACCTCTTCGTTCATGTGTGCAGAGAGAGCAAGCTTTCTGGTGTCTCTTCCTAAAAGGGCAATAATCTCCTTATGAGGGCTTCACCCTCATGACTTCAACTAAACCTGGTTACTCCCCAAAGGCTCCTATCTCCAAATGCCATCATACTGGAAATTAGGGCTTCAAAATATGAATTTTGGGGGGACGGCAAACATTCAGTCCATAATGGATAATGGATTATAACCCATAAGGTAAGAATCCACCATTTCCGGGTGATAGAAATAACTGAGTAACTGAACTAGTGGGAGAGAAATAAAAGCTCTTCCTTAGAATAGAATCCCAACTAATATATGTAAAAAGTTATGGAAATAAAAAATCACCATTTGGCAAATATCACAGTAATAATTGTGTTAGTCAAGAATCACCAATAGCTACTAATCTTTGACTTAGTATCTATTTGGTCAAAGTATAATGAGAAACAGGCTAATAGTCAAGTATCACTCCCTAAGATTCTTACTAATTATGAAGAGAAAAATAGCAACTTCACAGTGGAGGAAATCGGCCAATGCTACTTTAACCAAGTGGTTCAAGTCAACATCAATAGTACTGTTTCTGATAGTTGACTTCACGTGTTTTCTACTATGATATATTAGAAAGTAGACAACATTGCTTTTGTGGTATTCTTACAAAAATGCAAAACTTGAATTTAATCAGAGGAAACTTCAGACAAATCTAAAATAAGAGATCCTAAATGTCTGAAGTTCATGAAAGACAAAACCTGAAGGACTATACTAAATTAAAGGAGATTAAATAGACAAGTTCAAGCAATCTGGGATCCTAGATTCATTCTGAATTAAGGGTAGTGTTCATATATTTTACTTCTGGGTCCCACATAACAAAGAGCACAGAAGCAAGCAATGGTTTTTAGTAAATGCTTACTGATTATTTACCAAGGAATCTAGATGACTAGAGTCTTCCATCTTCATCAGCTCCCCTCTCTCTGAGTGCAAATATGTGCTCTGAACCATCCGTGGAGTACAGATGTAAAAAGTGAACAGTTGCCTTGAAACTGCTAGACTCTGCCAAGTAAAAATGTGTCATGATCGTAGAGGTGACTGACTCATTTGTTCTTGACTCTGGAGAACTAGAGAGCCAGGCATCCTTGCATATGTGTCCTTAGTCCACATCTTAGAATGTCTACTGTTTTGTGAAAGGAAGGTAATATGCAAAACAATCTCTAAGAGCTGAAGGAGCCATAAGAACGAAGGAAAAAGCCCATAAGTCCAGCTTGACAAGGAATTGTTTATTAAAGGGACTTAGGGACAAAAGCATGTCTTGGGTGGCCACAATATGAGTAGATCTCCACAATCCCATCTCCTGGAAGACCTGCTGGGAGACCACCCAGGAGGAAATATTTGAGTATCATAGTCCTAACTCCAGAGTGGATCAAAGATACTGTGCTCCAAAGATGTTCTTAAGGGTGTGACTAAACAAAAAGAAATAATGGGGTGGAGGCTGTGCTCAGGAAGACTATAGGTCACAAAGTGGTCATCATGGTGAGTTTGTCCAAGATGGCATTCGTCTGGCTCACACATCTGTTCAGACAGTGGATACCTTTTCTATTTCCCCTTTTGGAAATGTCATTGGGAAGATCAAAAATGAAAATTTCCTCTGTTATTTTCCTGAGTGCTCTCAAAAAACCACCTGCAGACCTTCAGTTTTCAAGAAAGGTATGCTAGGTTACTGAAATCATCTCTCTTGATGAAAACAACTAAAAATACTGGGCAAACTCACTTCAAAGAAGTGATGATGTAACATGACAGTAAAGAACTGTGAGGCTAAAATTCAAAAAGAAAATAGGAACTTCAAGGAGTAAGCTAGAACAGAAGCTGCTTTTGTTCTGGAGCCTTTGACAACTCTGATAAATTTTAACTTTTTCTGACAGCCTCCTCTTCAATTCTGAACTTTTTATATGCCCTGAGTTTTGATTTATGTCCACTTCATTCTACAAGACTGTCAGTAAGATACTTTTGACTTTAATCCCCAAAGGAGAGGAAAGAGAATATGAGGCACAGATTATGATACAAGAGCACATAAATATGGCTATAAATTTTTAACAATTGAGAATACTAATCCACAGATTCAAGAAGACTAGCAGAACCAAGAAAGATACATAGAAGTCGACAGTTAGATACAGCACACTAAAATTACAGAAAGCCAAAGTCGAAGAGAGGAATCTTCAAAACAACTAGGCAAAAACCTACTTTCCTTGAAAAATGCCTCAATAGAAATGGACATTAGTTAGTTCCCAGAGCTTTAGCCCAGATACTGTATTAAAAACAAAACAAAATAAAAACCTTGCCCTCTTTTAAATTAACACACACCTGGTTTCCTTTAACAATTACAAGAAATCCATATCCAGTGCCAATTAATATGCAGACACCCTATAAATTATTTAGCAAAAAATAAAAGTTTGCATTTAATTTCTGTTAAATTTTTAGAGAAGTTAGACTTTGAGGGTATTTATCATTTGATAGAACAAAAATAAGAAAGCAAATTCTAAAACTTAAAATAGAAATTGGTTTGACTCTGGATTTGGGTAGAGAGCATGATGAATTTTTCTGGGGATTCTTTGTCAATTTTTTGAGAGTGTGTGCTTCACTACTCATCAGATTTAGTGTCTGGAAGTGGCTGAAAATCCCTTTAATATTTTAAAAGCTATAGGGTTTCTGTCTCACTTATAAGAATGAATAAGTCTTATAGGTGGAGAAAGGAGGCACATAGAAGTAGGAATAACAGTAGAAGAATAAAAAAAAATGTGGATTCTAGTTGTAGTTCTGTGGTTTGGACAGGCAGCTCTATCTCAGGGGTCAGTTATTTTAGATGTCTATCAGTCTATGTTCTAGACCACATTTTTCTCAGAGTACTCAGAGTAAATCAAGATCCCAACAATGGGGTCTAGTTCTCTGCTCCAATCTGTACCTTTAGTGCAGGACATTAATTCCCCAAACCACTTGTAGGCTTTGCCCAGAGGTGGCTCATGTGCTCCTGAATCTAATGATTTTAGTTCCCTGTGATTTCTTTCTTTTTCCTTCCTATTTTAGACTCTTTTTAGTATGTAGCTGCAACCTCCAAAATGGAACTTCAATGTCTTCCCTTGACTCTAAGGCTGTAGTTCAGGGTCCCATTGGACACTGTGTGATCTCTTTGGAGAACCCAGGGGAGTAGAGCTCCCACATTTGCATTATCCTCTGTCACCTGGTGCAATGCTGCCTTGAGTTCCCTCTGCTCCTAGAGAGATCAGTAATGTTACACTTTGACATTTTGTTTCCTATAGCCTCCAAACTGCCAGGACTACGGCTTCAAGTGTGGCTGGGTAAAGAGAGAGAGAGGAAGGCAAAGAGAGAGGAGGAGATTATAAACATAGAGTCATGAAGCAACATGAAACAACATGAGCCAGACTTTCAACGTAATCCTCTTTTCAAGGCCACCCACTTTGCTTAGACTTCCAGTGTGCCTCAAAGGGTTAAGAGAGTCATCATCCAGAGCTATGACTAGGTAACTTACCCAGGAATCATCCAGTGTAAACTTTTCCGTAAACTCAAAGTATTCCAGGAACAAGCCCATCTTTGCTCCATTAGGCTTAAAGAGTCTGGGCAATGCACCTTGAAATCATCCCCCTAGAGATTCAGTTCTTTACGTTTTGTGTATTTTCTAGTCTTCTATAAAAGTTCTAGGAAGCCTGGGCTTCATCTGAACAGGGTCTTATTTGTTATGTGGCTAATGAAAAGTTCATGTAGAAATGGGTCATAGTTTGGAGCCTCAGAAAGGAAAAAGGAGAGGAAGAGTGATGTCATTTTTTGATTTGTCTCATCATGCAACTTGCTTATTCATCCTTCCTTTGTTATTGCAAAAACATTCATTGAGGAGACTTAAGGGGTGAGTTGTATTTCCCCCAAAAGATATGTTGCAGTCCCAGTCTCTAGCACCTCAAATTGTGGCCGTGTTTGGAAATCGTGTCGCTGCAATTGTAATTAGTGAAGATGAGCTCATCCTGGAATAGGATGGGCCCTTAACCCAATATGACCTGTGCTCTTATAAAAAGATGGGCATGTGAAAACACAGTGACAGAGGGAGAATGACACATTAGGATGGATGATTAACATGACACATTTACAAAACAAGGAATGGCAAAGTTTGCTGGAACACCACCAGAACCTAGGAAGGAGCAAGGAAGGTCTCCTCTATTGGTCTCAGAAGGAATATGGCTCTGCAATACCTGGATGGCAGACTGCTAGCCTCTAGAATTATGAGACAATTGATTTATGCTGTCTTAAGTCATCCAGCTGGTCATATTTTGTTATCATAACCCTAAGAAACTAAGATAAGGGCCCATGTGCCAAATCTCATCCTAGCGGCTTTGGATCATAGTCAAAAAAGATGTAGTCCCATTCTCAGGGAAATACCAAATAGGATTTTTTTTAAAGATTTTATTTATTAAATTGACAGAGAGAAACACAGCTAGAGAGGGAACACAAGCAGAAGAACTGAAAGAGGGAGAAGCAGGCTTCCTGCCGAGTAGGAAGTCCCACGTGGGACTCGATCCCGGGTCTCCAGGATCATGACCTGAGTTAAAAGCAGTCACTTAACCAACTGAGCCACCCAGGCACCCCCAGATAGGATTTTTAAAAAGGGACAGGGAAAGAGATTAGTTAAGAGGTGTGTATTGTTAGGAAAATGGCTTTAACAACATTACTTATAGAGTATATATGTTATATATGTATTATATGTATACTCTAAAATAAATAAAAGGGTTGGGTTGGGAAAAGTAGGGCTCTGACAGGATGATATAGGTAAGAGGGCCTTTGTCTTCTCCCTTCAGAAATCCAGAGATGACAATTTTGGAGACTGAAAAGATGGCTTGTGTTTATAGCAAGAAGGAAACAGGGATCAGCAGAAGTCAGGGTGTTTTCCGAGAATAATATATGTCAGGGTCAATTAATTACCTTTGATGGGAAGTCAGACTGGTCGATGACAAAAGGTAGCAGACAAAGGGTAGGGTAGCCAGAATTTGTGGACACACTTGGTGGTGTTCCTTATGGTGCCCTTATGGACAATGGTGGAGTGAGCTGAGTGAACAGCTTTACGTACGGATTGGTGATTAAGTAATGGAGCTCTGTCCATCGGAGCTGAGGTTTCTGGTGGAATGCCAAGGAACATGTATGCCTTGTTCAACATTTTTATCAGTAGCTGGAAAATTCAAGCATTATCAATTTTGTCTTTCATGGGCCAGGCTGACTCTGTCTACGCCTAGATGTATGCACTTGGTTCTGGATGGAGCCACACACTTAAGGGGCCCTTGGTTTCCTCATTCCCTCATTCAGTAAGCACTTATTGGGTGGGACCACACATCTGTACTGTCCTCAGCCTTGGGGATGATACAGAAGACAAAATTCCCTGCTTTTATGGCATTCAAGTACTCTACAACATTCTCTTCCATCAATAGGAAAAGGCATTCGTTTCTACTAAATGAATTCTCCCTTTAAATACCAATGATATCACCTTAAAAGTTGGAGGAAACTTTACAGTGCATTTCTTCTAAATCCATACTTTTTCTAATGATAAACAACATCCAGGCACACACAGAACTGACGAGCACCGACAGCTGACACTTCATTCGTGTTTGGACTGTAAAGCCTAATGGTTAGGCCAACCCGGTATGCTAGGGACTCACAGCTTTTCCTCTAACACCTGTGTGTGGCACTTGGCAACTTCTCTGAGCTTCAGTTCTTTACCAGTAGAAACGGAACTAATGGTGAGACCTGCTGTGAGTTGGTCTAAGAAGGGTGCTGGGTGGCTCAGTAGATTAAGCATCTGTCTTTGGCTCAGGTCATGATCCCGGGGTCCTGGGATCAAGCCCTACATCGGACTCCCTGCTCAATGCGGAGTCTGCTTCTCCCTCTCCCTCTGCCTGCTGCTTCCCCTGCTTGTGCTCTCTCTCTGTCAAAGAAAAATAAAAATGTCTTAAAAAAATAAAATGGGTCTACGGATTAAATGAGATCATATAAAAATAATAGCCTCCAGAAAATGACAAAAACTTAATGCTGGCTCTTTTTACTTCTGATTATGATATCACCATCCCAAGAATTGTCATTTTCCCCAACACTGTATTTCAAAACTCATACAGGTTCTTAATCAAATAATTCACTTCTCTTTTCAGTAATAATGAGAAAAGGAAATCCAATGCTTTTCTGGACACTGTATACTGGTGATACATGAGGCGTGTCTCATGGATTAACCATTAATTCCAGTGTGTGAGACATGCTCAGGGCTGCAGGGCTAGAAGGGATGTGAGAGACCAACTCGCCAGGCCCAGCCCTATTCCACACAGGAAGATTCAAAGGCCTAGAGGAGGTAAGTGCCCTGCCCTGCATTTCCACAGCTAGAACCATGACACTACTTATGTGGTTATGATTAATGGACAATGATTAGAAAAGATTATCATGCTTAGGAAATCAAGGTTGTGGTTAGGAAAGATTCTAGTCATCCAGCTGACTTTGTAAAATGGAAGTGAACTGGTGACATGATTAAGCTCCCTTAATTAGAGATCTAGACTCTTGGTTATTCCAGATATGAAGAACTTGAGAGACTTCTGCCTGACTGTTCTTCCGTTGGTGCGGTGGGTGGAGCCAGCCTTCCTCATTAGAATAAGGTAAACAGATTCAACCCAGTTATAAATGGAAAAAAAAAAGATGTGTCCTCGGTCACTGAGGGCTGTAGAGAGCAGTGCCTGGCTGGAGAGCTCGGGGCAGCGGAGAGAAGAGGCCGGAGCATGAGTTCCAAGTCAAAATCCGTAGGGGTCATCGGAGTGCCTTTCTCAAAGGGCCAGGTGAGTACAAAGCATGACCCTGAATAACTGAAATTCATGACAAAATCTCAGACTTTAGAATTAGTAAGGTGTTACTGTCTGCTTAGCTCTGTCCCCTGGGACAACCAGGCCTGAAATTAATATAGACATACACATACATACATATGTGTATCTTCTTGCCATTTTGCAACTTTGAAGAATTATGGTCAAACTCATTTATTCTCATGGCTCCTAATTTCAGCCGCTGCCAATTTTATTTGAATCTTCTACATTTTTCTTTGTATTCTTAGAGAGAACATATTTTTATTTGAATGGAAATGGGCTGTGTCTGTATTATAGCTACTCATTCAAATTCCCATGTTCTCGTTGCTTTGGGTTTCATAGTGCCTATGCACAGGCGAGAGGATTGGTTTAGTCATGTATTAATGCTTAGAAACATCTTACAGACTAGCAGCAATTTTCAGATTTCTTTTAGTCTGCATAACCTAAATGGTACTGCTTTATGCAACTTGGTGAATGATTCGTATTATTTGAGGGCTTTCACGATCCTGTGAAGGTGTTAGTTCATACACTAGGTAGAATTCTTTGTGTCTCTCTTTTTGAGAGAGGAAAAAAGAAAAAGGATAGAAAAGAAAATCCAACTGGAAGTTGGCAACATTGAAGGGATGATGCATTTATGAAATTTCCAGATTGCCAACACAGGCCAGTAACTCTGGACTTTACAGGCTTTTCTTCTGGTGAGTGTACTCATTCTGGCAAATACAGTGTGATTAGAGACCTCAGCCTTCAGCATGCTTCTGTCCTTAAAGGGGGAAAACAAAGAACGAAAACAAAAGCAGCTGAAATTCCGAGGGTTGGTATTTTGTCATTGTAGTTGTTTCAGACAGGGTCTCCGTCTTCCAGCGCTCTCTTTGCCCATCTGGGCAGCAGTTCACTTCTCTTAGTTTTGAACTTGTGCTTGACACTCTGGCTTTTTATTGCAAAACAGATTGGGGGAGCTCAGAGGGTAGAGACCCAAACTGCACGTGGATTGTTGGTAAACATTGCTGCACCTTCCTGGTTGTCCTTCCAAGCTCTCTCCTGGAACACAGGGATATTTTGCTGACATGGAAGTATTTCTTCTAGTACTCAGATTAATTGCAAAACCCACAATATACTCACCTATCCTTTCAACAAGTTCTAACAAAGACAGAATGAGAATAACTGACTGAAAGGAAGGAAAGGAAGAAGGAAAATAAAAATTTTAGAAGGAAAGAAGGAGGGAGGAAGTGGGGGAGGGAAGGAGGCAGGCAGGCGGGTAGCAACCAGAATATGCACTGGTCTTCAGACCTCAACAGAAGATTTTATGTTATGATAATAATAGCCCTTCGAAGGGCTGGTATTTTGAAATGCAGCCTGATGCCTTTTCTGTTCTTAGTGTTTCTTTTTCTTTTCCTCTACAGTTCTTCCCCTCTTAAAATTTGGCCCCATGAGAAGGAAGCTTACTGTCTCCTGATAGTAAGGGCTCAGAGAGAGATGTTTCTAACACCACTCCATAGCATAGGAGGAAAATGGTGGCCAACGTATTAGCCTCTCTCCTCACCTAAAGGGGGTAGCGGTTTACAAATAGGCAAAGGAGAGGATTAAGGGCAGACGACTTAGAAGTTTGCATAGGAGAAAAGATTCCACTCTCCGGCAAGGCAATGAGTGATGGGGGAGAGTTGATGGCAAAAAATGAGAGAAGTAGTGTATTTATTGCACAGTTCACTAAGGCTCAGAGAGGTTTAGTAATCTGCTAAGTTACTTACATTGACTGTGTGACTCCAGACAGGAGTCTATGATCCCAAAGCCCCTGACTTGCGCTGATGCCTGTCAAGCCCCCACAGACTTGACGCTTGTGGCCAGGTAGGATGGGGGGGGGGGTGCTTCGAAGTCAGTAGAGCTAACAAAGTGATTTCCAAAGTGGGCAGATACACCAAGCAATAAGAAAAGACCCGCCAGGAAAAGCAGTTTGAATCAAACAAATAAAAAAGAATGATGGGAAGCATCACTCTGGGAAATTTAACCACTGTGTGGGCATAGATAGAGTGCCAACGAAGGGTATCATAAGACCTGTTCCAGAGCTTGAAAGGAAGAGAGTGATAGTTTTTGAGAATCTACGAAGGGCTATAACATGCAGACTGAGCCCCATGAGCAGAAAGAGCCTTGGGTTGAAATCTAATCACGGAGAAAAGACCAAGCACAGGAACCAAAGAGAAAGGCAGAATTTGAGCCAAGCTGCACTCTACTGAGGTTTAAAGAAGAGGCGATTACACCTGCTCCAGGAAGAAGGTGTGCGGGGGTAGTCATGCAAGAAGAGGGAAAAAAGGAGCAGCATGTGTCAGGCGGAGGGGTGGCAGGAACTTACCGCCCAGAGCAAGAATGTGACACCCAGGGTGTGCTTGGCAGCTGGGGCAGGTCAGCTGGCATCGGGATTAGCTGTTTCGTTCGGTGCCACGGCCCCAATCCCAGGGACAGTGTCTTTTGGCACGTCTTCTGTTGGCTAAAACAAAACAGCTTCCTGTGTCTACACGCCTTGCTGGAAATTAGAATCAGAGAGCTACAGAAAGGAACTGTTTCTTTAGACTTCATTTCTGCCAGCAAGCTGGTGAGGCTTCATGGCAAGGAGGAAGTGTGTTCGCTTCTCTGATATATAAGAACAGCAAGGGAAGAATTCTTGTCAATCATGCCGAACTAGGTCAGAACCTGAAATACTGGGTTGGTCTTTGTGGATTCAGCTCCCAGGTGATGAATTTCTGTGGCCGGCTTTCTTCTGGGAGCTCACTAACCTACTGCTGTGCCAACCCTCACGTACGGCTCTCTCGTGCCAGGCTTGATTTTTTCCTTAGGCTCTTACCCAAGTTTTTCTCTGGGTTTGCAAAAGTGGCTCCACCACGCCATCCCCTTTCCTGAAAACCTCCTCATGTGGCAGGACTCAGCTGAAATGTCATCTCCACACAGCGTCTCCCAGCACACTCTGTCCCCTGCATGGTCCAGGGCATCCTGTGTTTGTTGTTGTGACATCTTGTATCAGCCTTGAAGCGACTTCCTGAGTACTGGAATTGGGGTTAAATATACAAATTCCCTATTAGCTCACGAGTTACTCAAAATCAAAAGGCCTCCCTTTATAGGTGATTGTCTCTCAGAGTGCTTTTGCACGAAATGCGTGTTCACCATGTTGCTAGCGTGGTGTCTGCCATGGGAAGAGGAGATGCAGGTTCTGGAACCCAAGGAACCTGGATATGAGCTAATGCTCTGCTGTTTGTTAGCTTCACGCCTATAGGAAACGGAGATAGCCTTTCTGATTCGAGATCCTCAGTTAACATGCGACTCATTCAATCTGCCTTGCTGGGATGACTCAAGGAGATAGGGTCAATGGCTGGCTCTGGAGGAACTCACTCTTCACCTGATTAAAGATCAAAGAATTTGGGGTGCCTGGGTGGCTCGGTTGGGGTGCCTTCGGCTCAGGTTGTGATCCCGGAGACCGGGGATCAAGTCCCGCATCAGGCTTCTTGCTCGGCGGGAAGCCTGCTTCTCCCTCTCTCACTCCCCCTGCTTGTGTTCCCTCTCTAGCTGTGTTTCTCTCTGTCAAATAAATGGAGTCTTAAAAAATAAAATAAAATAAAAAAATAAAGACCAAAGAATTTATGTTGTGGGCATCTGATCACGTCTGAATTATTTTATTTTTTAATCGTTCAGCCACGAGGAGGGGTGGAGGAAGGCCCGGCAGCACTGAGAAAGGCTGGCCTGCTTGAGAAACTGAAAGAACAAGGTAATTTTTCCATTGAAAGATGACCAGCCTGATTTCCTTCCCACTCTGGAGAAAGGAGCAGGCTTCTACTAAAAGGGGTATATCTGGAATGACATTTATCACACAGAATTGCAGCACTTATGCTAACTTTAGAGGTACAGCCTATTTAAAAAAAAAAAAAGCAGTGTATGGAGAAAGTGTCCTGTAAGTATTGTTGGATGAATATTCTCACTCAGATATTTTGTCTTTCCGGCAAGGCGATTGTATAAAAGAATCTTTGGGCTAGAACTGGGGTTGGGCGGGTGGCAGGGAAGTCAAGGGGATGGCAAATGGGAAGAGGCAGTTGGCAGGCAGTATTCTGCTAGTAAGAGTTGGTAAAAGGAAATAAAACAATGATGAGGAGGAGGGGGAGGAAGAGGATGGGGACAGTACCTAGTGTTCGCACAGGATGCATGTGTGTATGCATACACCACATATACACATATGTGAGCATGCAGATAAAAATCACATGGAAGTTGAAAGTATAGGCTAAAGCAAATGTTGTCTTTATATATAAAATCCTGATGAAGTACTGATGAGGACACAAAACAACTAGAACTATCCCATTTCTGGGGGGGTGGGGGTGCTTAATGATACAGCCACTTTGGAAAGCAGTTTGGCAGTTTCTTCAAAAAACATCCACCTGTCTTCGGCCCATCAAATCTCTTCCTAGGTATTTACCCAGGAGAAGTGAAAGCACACCCACACCGAGACTTGTACCTGAATGCTTCTAGCAGCATTATTAATAATAGCCAAAGGAATGGAAACCACAAAGTACCCATTATGGGAAAGGGATAAATGATGAGTGGTACATCCATACTGTGGGCTAGGACTCAACCATGAAAAGGAAAGGGTCACGGACACGGGCAAGGACATGGATGAACCCCAAAGACAATATGTTAAGTGAAAGAGAGCACACACAAAAGACTACCTACTATATGACTGCTTTTACACGAAATTCTAGAAAAGGCGAAAGTCTATCAATAGAAAGCTTGTTGGGCACAGTGAATGACAGCAAAGGGGCATGAAGTAATTTGGGGGGTAATGGAAGTGTTCTAAATCTAGATTATGGTGGTGGTTTCAAGACCACTGTAGATGGTTCTAAAACTCATTGACCTATACGGTTAAAATGAATTTTAGTAAATAAGAATTAAAGGTCATGAAACCGAAAAAAGGAGAGGCATAGAGAAGAGAAGGGTTGTGTCAATGGACTGGATTTAGCTCTCAGTTAATAAGCATAATCCCGTCAAATTTTATATTAGGTTAAATCTCTTAAGGGTGTTACTGAATCATGGATATGTACATTTAATCAATACAATATACAACGGCTGGTTAGTTCAGAACACTGATCTCATGTCACAGTTTTACCTGAAGCTCTGTACTTTGAAGCCTAATGCAAGTCTTTCTAGGAAGTGCACCCGGGTCCTTAGGAACCTCAGGTTACCTGCAATTTCTCCTTATTAGAAAGGTATACTAATTAAGCCTTTACTTCCGGAGCTCGGTGAAGTGTTCAGCTCATCACTAATCATATGCTACTGAATTCTGACAATGCTACTCCGAGGCGGGTACAATGCACAGAGGAGGGAGCTGAACTGCTTCGGCAGGTAACAGATTGGATTGAAACCGAGGACTGTTAATTAGTGAGAAAAGTTAGAAAATACTGGTGTAACTGGTGCATTTCCTTCCAGGCATATATTTAAAAATAATGCATAGTACATAATTTATAATATATCTATTCTTTAAAATAACTGTTTCTTTATTATAAATACAAAAATATGCTTATTAGAGAAAGGTAGCAAGCACATACGCAGAGAGGGCCACACAGACATAGAAACAGCGAGGCTGCTCATTAAGCCCAAACCTGAAGATTATCTCTGTCCTACTTTCATGCCTGGCCTCACTGCATTGATCCCAGAAGTATTTGCCAAGAGCCCCGTGTACTGCTGAGATGACAATGGCAGGAAAAGCAGGCGCGTTTTCTACCTTTGCAACTTTTATGGTCCTTCTTGATGTTTTCTCTGCTTATCCTTCTAAAAGTAGGCAGTTTAGTAAATTTGGAATCATCCTACATAGACTGTTTTGTCATCCTTTTTTTTATGTAGTAACCTGAAGCTTTTGGTTTTAATTGCAGAGTGTGATGTGAAAGATTACGGGGACGTGTCATTTTCTGATGTCTCTAGTGACCCTCCCTTTCAAATCGTGAAGAATCCAAGGTCTGTGGGAAAAGCAAATGAGCAGCTGGCTGGCGTGGTGGCAGAGGTCAAGAAGAGTGGAAGAATCAGCCTGGTGCTGGGTGGAGACCACAGGTCTTGTTTCATGATCCTCTCTCTGAAGCCTGGCACAAATGGCATGAAGGAGTAGAACCAAAACCCTGAGAGAAGAGAAAATATGAAAGGGAAAGCATTGATCCATACTTGATATAGAATTTTCTGTCTTTTCTCCAAGTGTTTCAGTTATTATTTTCTTTTGGAAATAGAGACAGCTCTATTTGAAGTCTTGCATTACCTTATTACAGCAGAAAGTATATGACATGAGTGGATTTCAGTAAATATTCAGCACAAAACTTACACTCGTAAATGAAAAAGCATGGGAGGATTTCTAGCCAGGTTACTGTACTTGATTCCTGATAACAGGAACAACTCATTGAAGTCAACATTTTAAAATATGTTTCCTGTTATCAAAGTAATAATTTCAAACTTTTGAAACACACACACGTACGCACACATACATAAAATAGTAATTATATTATCTAACAAGCATTTCAAGTGAGATTGCAAATTGGGCATATTTCCTTCCTACCATACTGTTTCCCTTGTTCCTGACTTTAACAATCGTGTTATCTGATACTTTGTTCTTAACCCAAAGTACAGACTTCCTTCTGTTTCCTAATCATAGATATAAGCATAATTTTTACTGTTGCATAATTTTTCATCAGGGTATTAAATCATGATACATAGCCATATTGTCACATATTCCGGTAATTTTCAAATTTTCCTGATTATAAATAATGTGACAAGACCCTTTCTGTGCACGAGGCTTGTTGACGTCTACTCTCAAGGTCCCAAGTACATCACCAGGGGGCTGATGAGATCAACATGACAATGGCTCTTGACACCAGAGGGAATCACTTCAGCTCAGTGTCTTCCTCCAAAACCAAACCATTTCCACAGCTCCTGTGTGACAAAACTGTAATTGAGAAACTGGGGCTCGCTTTCTTCTTTAAGTGGAAAAATGCATATGTGGAAATATTCAGAGTGGTAAATAGCCACAAGACAAAACATCTGAATGGGAAACAAATATCAAACTGGATAATCAATACCTAAGCTTCAAGGCAGGTTGTCTTCACCTTGAGCATCTACAAGTTCACAATTTCCTGAATGACACCTGACCACCATTTGCAGGTGGGAGAACACAGGTGACGGATGGCAAATCCTGACCTTTGAACTTTCATGTCCGGTATTATTGAGCGCTTTCATCCTAGCAAATTTTCTGGAGCTTGGAGTATTTGAGGTGAACTTTGAGAGTTCTGGACCTGGCTAAGAGCGGGTCTTTAAATGTGTGGCAGGAGAGTGGAAAGTTCAAGCAGAGCAGCTGAGCATTGAACAGCAAGTTAGCACCCAGGAAATGCTGGATGAACTGGATGCAAGGATTTCTGAGTGATGCTTCCCAATTGTACAATAATGGGATTTTAGAAAAAATGGACTCTGCAGTAATTCACTTGTGAGAATAAAGTATTTACCAAGAGACATTAGTGTACAGGAAACGAGCTTGATTTAATCTTGAGAATTAAGTAGTGTTTCATGCTAAGGAGTTTCTTGTGTGGCTAGTGTTTTTTACACAGATTTAATTTTTGGTTAAAACAATAATTTGCAATTTTATTAGAAGGTGGTTTCCAAAATAAAATAAAATAAGATAAAGTCAAAAGTTTTTTAGTAAGGCCATTGATGAAAACTTGTTAGTAATTAAGCATAAGCTATGCTTTTCTATTGTTGGAATTGTTTAATTGGCACCTTCAATTAAAAACCTATGAGAAATACCAGCCATTCTGACTTAAAGGAAAAGCAAGTGAGAACACTGAGTTAATAATATGATGGATGGAATAGTATTGCAAACGTGATGCTCACACTGGCTTTTTTTCCTCTAAAGTATGGCAATCGGAAGCATCTCTGGCCATGCCCGGGTCCACCCAGATCTCTGTGTCATTTGGGTGGACGCTCACACTGATATCAACACTCCACTGACAACCACAAGTGGGAACTTGCACGGACAACCTATGTCTTTCCTTCTGAAGGAACTAAAAGGAAAGGTAAGGGGCTGGTTGGTATTCTATTAGAAAGGAACCATATCTTTTGCAGAAGTTTAAGAGACAGAACAGAAGGAAAAACCTGGTGCCATCTTTCTTTTGGTGTAATCCCAAACCATTTTCTTAGCAGCCAATAAGCTAAGGGCTGGTGCATAAAGGAAGTAGGGCTCTGTGCTTCAACCTTACACGACAGTTTCCAAACTGACTTTACATGTCTTTCCTTTTGATTCTGAAACTACCCTTTGTGGTATATGGGGCAGAGAGTAATGCTTTTTTAAGCAAGTTAGTAGAGCTTCAGAGGTTAACTGACTTGCTCAAGATCACATGCCAAGCACATAGCAAGGCAAGGGCCAGATCTGGCCTGTAACCTGCCTCTTTCTACTATGTGCCACACAGCCTCTCATGCTTCCCAAGCATCCCGTCCACATCATGGAACTTTGCCAAAAATGGAGTTTTAAAATGTGGATTATAATGGTTTTTCATTACTGTGAGAAGTTCATATCTCCATCATAAGAAGAAGAACTAACTCCTTGCTCCCTTCTAAAAGATGTGAGATGACATTCCAGATTAAGATTTAATGTTGTGGTTCATATTCATTGGTACCTGTAGCCTATCAATAAAACAATGTTTACTGATACAACTGTAGAATCTTGGTCTTTATGATACCTGGGGATTCAAATCCCCTTGTTAAGGGCTCAGAAGCAACACTCTCTGAACTAATGACAAAGCGCTAGGTTTATAAACTTCCGAAGTATGTGGTTAGTGGGAATAGCCACCCTTGGCTCCAGGACATTTGAAAATCTCCACCAGTCACTTTAAGCCATTCTTGGGAGTAAGTCCTCCCCGAGAAGAGAATAAAAAAAAGAAGCCACGAAAGTCATGAAAGCACTCTAACTTCTTTATAGCAGAGTTTTGGGAAAGCAGGGTATTCTCCCATTCCCGGTGGAATGGGGCACAGGGCAGGTAGATGCTGCAAATGATTCAGGTTGAGTCTGGGCTATAGGGTGAGTTGGGTAAGGCCAAAGCCATCTAGAGTAGCACAAGGAGAGGCAGGAATTCTCTCTGGAATTTTGTATTGTGTTTTAATGATTTCTTCAAAACTTATGTTCTAAATATAAGATATATGCAATCTAGTAAGGGCCCTTAACTTTCAGTGTAAGATTTGCTCAAGAATCATATATTCTAATCAAATTTAAACAATCCAATTTTAGATCCCCGATGTACCAGGATTCTCCTGGGTGACTCCCTGCATATCTGCTAAAGATATTGTGTATATTGGCCTGAGAGACGTGGACCCTGGGGAACAGTAAGTTTATTCCTTGACGTTAATTAACTTTTCTCTCTTTTGCATGCTAGGCATGCTGGCCAAAACCTATGAAAAAAAAATATATATATCTATTTATCAAATCTATGTACCCATGTAAATATTTATGTCTATAAATCAGGTGATTTTTTTATACTAATTGACTTGCTGTTGAAAACACATTCATATAGGGACACCTGAGTGGGTCAGCTGGTTAAGCGTCTGCCTGCTGCTCGGGTCATGATCCTGGGATAGAGCCCCATAGCAGGTTCCCTGCTCAGCAGGGAGCCTGCTTCTCCCTCTGCCTGCTTCTCCCCCTGCTTGTGCTCTCTGACAAATAAATAACTAAAATCTTAAAAAAAAAATTGTTATATACATATAGTTCATAGGGCTTATTTTATGTACCTTACCACAATGATCTTTTCTTTAAAAAGAAACAAGAGGGCGTAGACTCTTCATTAACTGTAGGATTATCTTAACATCTTCTCTTTCATAGCTACATTTTGAAAACTCTGGGTATTAAATATTTTTCAATGACTGAAGTGGATAAAATGGGAATTGGCAAGGTGATGGAAGAAGCACTCAGCTATCTACTAGGAAGGTATGATGCTTGTGTGTGTGTAACGTAAATATTATTAAAAAAACTTACTGCTGATGTTAATGCAAATTATTGATAAAGCCTTCATGTAAAATTATGGAAATTCACTAGACTGTTACTTTTTACAAAGCAAGTAAGAACTATAATTTACGTACTATATATTAAACCACCAACTTTAAACTGAATTTCTTTCCCACCTCTTGAAAGAAAAAAAAGGCCAATTCATCTGAGCTTTGATGTTGATGGATTGGACCCATCTTTCACACCAGCTACGGGCACACCAGTTGTGGGAGGTCTGTCTTACAGAGAAGGTCTCTACATTACAGAAGAAATTTACAAAACAGGTAAGCAAAATTGGGATGGGTAAAGAGTGTACATGTGGCCAGTATGCATTAAATGCACATCACATGATGCGATCACCACCTATTTACACTCCTGGATAATATTTCAAGGCAGGGTACTGAATTAAAAGTGCCAACCATTTAACAAATTACATTATTTTCCATTGTTGTTACAGGGCTGCTCTCAGGATTAGATATAATGGAAGTGAACCCATCTCTGGGGAAGACACCAGAAGAAGTAACTCGAACAGTGAACACAGCAATAGCAATAACCTTGGCTTGCTTTGGAGTTGCACGAGAGGGTAATCATAAGCCTATTGACTACCTTAACCCACCTAAGTAAATGTGGAAACAGCACATAAAAATCTCACAGCTAATGTCATAATTAGCCAATCTAATAATTTACTTAAGCTTAAAATTATCCTCCCCAAAATTTGGTCTTTCTGCCTTGGTAGATACTGGTACAATTAAAATAAACTATCAATTCCCTCTTAGTATAAAATTCAAGATTTGGAAATTCCAAGTTTTGTGTAATTAAAAACACACATAGAGTGGGACTCCTGATATCAGGAGTTAAAACTACCCACTAGAGAATGGACCATATTCCCACTGTTGTTCAAAAGATGTGATTTTTTATAATAAACTATATTAAGGTTCTATTATGTTTGTATGTTTCTAAACACATGGATTTACTAAGGATTTAAAAAGCCTACAGTGAAATTATCATCCCCAAAACACTGTGAAACTGGTGAGACAAAACTCTGCCTCCTGGTTTCTTCATCTGTAAAATGGGTTGTGGTAAGGCATGGGTCCACTTACACATGGATTTTTTTTTTTTTTTTTTTGCTATAGCGCAGCACTGTAAATACATTTTCTCTTTCTTATTAGATTAATATTTTCTCTAGCTTTATTTTAAGAATGGGGTATGTAATACATATTATATATGTATATTATCAACAAAATATATGTTAATTGGCTGCTAATGTTATCAGTAAGGCTTTTGGTCAACAATAGGCTATCAGTAGTTAGGCTTTGGAGGAGTCAAAAGTTACAAATTTTCGACTGTGTGTGTGGGCCAGCATGCCTAACCCCTGCGTTGTTCAAGAGTCAGCTGTATAAACAAAAGCAGGGAAGCAAACTCTTCCCCTTCTCCCCAACTTTATACAGAACTCCACTGGACTCTAATGAAGCCCATCCCATGAAAGGATTTTTATTACTGTAACAACTAAGTGTTAGAGAGCCTCTATCAGCTAATGTTTCACATGCAACCCAGAATCTTAAACCTAGCTATTGACACTATAAACTCAGTAAGATAAATATTTTACTGAATTACTTTTAGGTAAGAGTAATTATGATGGAGATTAAAGTATAATGTTCAATAATGTAGGCACATGGGGTTATTTAAATTAATTAAAGCTTAACAAAATTAAATATTCAGTTCCACATTTCAGGTGCTCAATAGGCACGTGTAACTTCTGACTCTGTACTGGACAGCAGATACAGAACATCTCCACCACTGCAGGAGGTCCTGCTGTACAGAGCCACTCTGAAAACGGCTATTAATTTTCAGAAAGAAAAACTTTAAGGATGCAATGAATATACATTGTTTTCCCTTCAGGTGCATTTTAAAACCAAATCTATCTTCTAATGTCTAATTAACAATTCTTTTAAAAGCCTATTTTGGGAAAATCATATCCCCATATTTTAGTAAGAGAGGAAAACACAGAATTTCTAATAAATAACTGGAATGTATTTGTCCTGAGAAAGTTGTACCGATTTTTACTTCCTTTACTCTGTTTGTGTAATACTAGTGTCACAATTATTCCCGTTCTATGATCTCAGAGCAATATATTCTTCAAGGCAGCAAGAATATAATGAAACTATGCTAGAATTCATTTCTAGCATAAAACTTCTGGAGAATTTTAAGAATATCATTAACCTAGAGAAATTACTTATACGTTATAGAAATTTTAAGCTGGACTTGCATGGCAAGTACAGATTTAATGATCAGAATAATATGAACCACAAGACAGATAAAGGTCTAAGAGGGGTGTATTTAGAAAAAAAGATTTCAAGTATAGTTGGTCAAACTTCTCTGAATTCTTAAAAAAAAAGTAACTCTTAAGTCCCAGGCCAATGTCAGTCACCAACTATAGTGAATAACCCATAAAAACAGCCCAGTTCTCTGTTATAACCCAGTGAGCATACTGCCTGGAACATAGCAGACATTCGCTCAGATTGAGTAAGTAATCAGTTTATTCACTCCACAGATTTTACTAATTACTTTTCAAGGCTTTTACAATCTTAATGACATTTTCCCGCCTCCCCAAATTAACATTTGGTCTCTCAATACCCGCTAAACCCTAAAGAACCAAAATGTATATTTAAAAATATAAATACTTAAAATTTTTAAGATTATAAAAATTTAAAGAATCGCATCACTTGCTAGGTGAAAGGGTCAACCTGGAAAAGCAATTAATTTATTTTTAAAAACAGAGATTGGAGAATCACCATGTAAGCATGACTTTATTAAGTTTATGCATTTCTATTATTTTCTTACAAGGCTTCCAACTCATTTCATACAGTAAATTCAAGTCCACAGCAAAGGCAAAAACTTGCGAATCTGCCTTGATAGAAACATTAAACCATTTCTCTGGATATCTATGGTAAAAATTTTAAGCCATTTTAAAAAGAATATGAAACTGTGCTCCTGCAAGGCAATGAAATCTAGAGTCCTTCGCTTAACAAAAATCTTATCCCAAAGATACACCAAGAGATTTATGTATACAATGATTAGATAACTATTTTACATGCATGGTACCTTTAAAACAATGTATTTAAAGACTGAAGTCATTAATAATAAAAATTAAAAATAAAACCAGTGGCTAAAATAAGAAAGACTGAAAGTATCTAATAAAAGTCATTTGATCATAGATACCTTCATATTCCTAGGCAGCTCTAACAAACTTATGGATATGAGCAACGTGTAGCTTACTTGTTCTCTCAGAGACAAAAATATAGATAGGGAGATGGGAGTTATAAAGTATGAATAGATTCATCATTAGAATCAAAATAAAACCTGAACATCACTGCTTCTATTACATCACTATGTAGCACGATCATGTTCAGATTTAACAGGTTTGAGTCCACTTCCAAAGACAAATGTGTTTCCATTCTCACCACCACACACCTGGACTTCATTGAGTTACTGGTAAAGACCCTGGCACCTGATTAGACTGAGGTGCTGGAGAACCACTACTCATGGCTTGTGGAGGCACAGTAGCTGGCTCCATCTTGCTAATGTGTGTGATGAATCGAAGACGAAGTTTTAAAGCTGGTTTTAAATTACAGATAATCTTCTCCACCTAAGAAATAAACACATTAAAAAATATTTTAACCAGAGAACTTCAATTTCCCAACTTTAAAAAAGCGCTTTAGGGAGTGGAGTGGGCTGGATAAGAAATATCTCTATGTTTTATGTTTTAACGAAAGCAAATAAAATTATTTCTCTCTTATGTGAGTAAAAAAATGTGTTCTCCCTCACACACATTATATATGTGCATATAATCTATATATGTCTACACTTATAAAAACATACTCACTTACCTAGCTAGCCAGCCATCCCACTATCAAAAGCTAATATAGTTTACACTGGAAATTTTATGCATCTAACCAGTTCACCATCCTTTCATTTTTCTTTTTTAATTTTTTTTAAGATTTATTTATTTGAGAGAGAGAGAGAGAGAGAGAGAGAAAGAGAGAAGGAAATAAATAAATAAATAGAGAAAGAAAGGACAAGCAGAAGGGGGAGAGGGATAGGAAAGGAGAATCTGAAGCAGACACTGAGCATGGAGCTGGTCATGGGGCTCAATCTCACAACCTTAAGATCACAACCTGAGCTGAAACCAAGAGTTGGACACTTAACCAACTGCACCACCCCTGTACCCAATTCACCATCCTTTTAAAATGCCATCATCACAGAAGCACGAAGCATGATATTCTGAAGTTCTCTGGATAACTTATGTAACATTTCTCTACAAAGTTAATTTTTTGATTTTGATTTATATTTGGAATTCAAACAAAATAATATTAGACCGACTTTTATTTAGCATACTTTAAGAAAATAAAAACAGCAAGCAGTTCCATTTCTTCTTTAGTTTTATTCAAATGCTCTTTGACTTTACCAGGAAAGATCATTAACAATTTTTCCTTTCTGCATTCCCTTGTATCAAAGTTTCTCAAGCCCAAACATAAAGGATATGTTAAATGAAACATTTCTGTATTGGTTTCCACTCAACTCTGACAATCCTACTTAGGCAATAAAGAAGTGAACATCCTCTCCACTCCTTGTCCCTAGCTCCAAGGAAAGAATACAGCAGACTAGGATTCATATATTTACACATCAGTATTTCTTCCTTTCCTACCAGAGAAGGAAATAACATTAAGGTATGGAGGGAAGGTCACTTCACATATCTACCATATACCTCCACCCTTCTGAAAGAGCTAAGCTTCTGTTTCCTACAGATAGGAAATTCAGTTATGATTCAAGGACATCCTTTCCACTTTCAGATGACCCTACCAGGAAGTGGCTCCTTATATGCTGAGTCAGAACATGCTTCCCTTTAATTCACTGGAGTTTATATGCCTTTTGAAGTGACACAGAACAAACCTAATGCCTGTTCCAAATGGCAGTCCTTCAAATAGTGATAACATGAACAATTCCCTAGGACTTTGAAAATTCAAGTTAAGTACCTCCAGTCTCTTCAAATATCCTTTATGAATTATTCTCTTCCTTTCCCTGGGTTCTATCTTTTAGTTATGCTGCAATCTGTCCAATGTCCCCATAGTGTACCCTAGTTACTGTGGGGATGAGTGGGATCTTCTTGACTCATTACACAGCACCTCGCTGGTCTTTTAAAAAGTGGCCATTCTGTACTGTTTCTTCCTAATGAGTTTATTATTAATCAACCACCTAGGTCTTTTTTTCAGATGATCTGTTGCAAATATCAAGGGGAAAAAGTGTGAGAAATGTATTCAGTAGTACTTGAATTATATATGCAGAATAATGTGGTCATGTAGTCTAAAAAGATCGAATAATATCAACCTTTTCCCCTTAAAAGAAAGAAAAATAATAAAAGTATTCAAAAGTGCAACATCATATACTGAAGTTTTCTAAACTAAACATCATTAAAAGATAGTTAACTTACTTGTTCTTTTACGCTGTCACCAGTAAACATATACTTCATATGATACAGGAAGTCACAGATGGGATCCATGTAATTCAAGTGGGCACTACACTGGTCTACATTCAGCAACATGTCATAAAATGCCACTCCGATCTATTTAACAAATAACATAAAATTATGAAATGGGTAAAAAAGGTTCAATCATTTAGAATGATGTAGCTGGACTCCATTACAAGACTAACACGTTTGTTGAAGAACTGTCATTGACCATACAAACCTCTATGTGCATGAGATATACGATACTGTCTGCATTTTTTTTAAAGATTTATTTATTTGAAAGAGAAAGAGAGGAAAAATGTGAGAGTATGCATGTGAGTCAGGGGAGAAGCAGAGGGAAAGAATCTCAAGCAGACGTCCCACTGAGCAGGAAGGCTGACATGGGGCTTGCTCCCACTACTCTGAGATCACAATCTGAGCTGAAATGAAGAGCTGGATGCTTAATTGACTAAGCCCACCAGGCACCCTGAGATTGTCTATATTTACAAAGGAATCCAGAGTGCTACAAAATGTCCCCTAATAAGGCTTAAATGCAATTTCTCTTCATAACTCAGTAATGTTGTTTAAAATGAAGAGACAGATGATCTCCTTTTCTAGGAACCATCTCTCAATGTTTGAGATAACTGCAATCTCAGGGATACTTTACACTGTACCTTCTTGGTCCCACTTGGTGGCTCATACTTTAAGGTTCTATTCTTGTCTCACTTTTTCTCCGCTCTCGTTAGGTGACTGACTTTATCCATTCCCATGATTTTAATTAATTCCTCTGTAGTATATGGTACAGGCTCTCAAATGCAGTTCTCCATCCTTAACTTTGTTTTCAACCTTAAGAATGAGTATTTCCCCCACATTTCCAATATAAAATACATCCCATGTCAAACTCATTATGGGCATACTAAGTTATGTGCACACTAAATCCTTTAAAATTGTTCTTAGATCCTACTAAACTAACTTCACTACTAATGGTTATGATGATATACAGTTTGGAAAACACTTTTTTAGAACTTAATCTTATCACAGACAACCCAGGTTGTATTTTACCTCTATCATACAACGAGTTCTCTCTTGCTGAAATCTTTGTAAAAACGGTCCCACAAGATGGTACACATAAAGCAACTGGAATTCAGTCTTCACTATCGGAAGAAGGACTTCAGTGAGAAACCTAAAATTTGAAGATTAAAAATAAAGATTTCTTGCCACTTCAAATCAGCTGAATTGTTTGAACTTTTTGATACAGCCTACCCAGGCATTTCTAAAATTTGTAATTTTTGTAAAGTTTCTTTTTCTAATATTACATTCTCATTGGTTATGGTTTTCATTTTTATCAAAATATCAAATTTATCAAAATAAATTACTTCAGATTTAAGAGTCATTCTCAATAGTAAAATTACCGAATGGCAGAATGTGAACTACAGGTATCCTTTGCCTTTCTGAAAATTTGCGTAATACTATTTTACTTTTACAAAAGGCCTACATTGTTATAGCAAAGGCTTTTTTTTATAAAAGCAAAAATCCTCTTTGGTTTTCTTTTGGTTAGCAAAAATAGGTACTAATGTAGGTTTTCTGTAAAAGTGAGCTGGCATAACATGAACTTTCAGAAAGGGTGGGATATGCTTTACTTTATGTCATTTTGGCTTATGGAAGGTTTCATAGGAATATTCTACTTTTGAATAGCTGGAAAAACCTGTATTTGAAATAAAAAGAGAATAACCAACCTAATATAAATGCCATTCTCAAGAAATCTGAATCTAAAAAGAAAATAGGCTAATATGAATTATTCAGTTCAAAATGCAGCTTTTGGGATATATCCTGGAAAAAGCATGCATTGGACTAAACCTCCTGAAACTGTAATGGAAAACTAGAGGCCAGACTATTTTCTGCACATTCAAATTAATTTTTTCAAACAGCTCTGAAATAAAGGAGCTTCTTCATTATCTAGAAACTATACTTAATTAAAACTCACTTTGTAAGTTATTCTACTGAATGAAATACATACCTCCTGTGTAAATGAAATTAAAAAAGACAAAATGAAAAACACCCTTAGAAAATCATAATACCTACTTGGGAATGAGAGACAGCTGCCCAATGCTAGAGTGGTGCCACACAGCATGTGCGAGAGCTAACGTATAGCTGCAGCTCATCTCGGAGTAGGACTGATGACAAGCAGTGAAGTCAAAGAGGCGGAATGGATAGCCAACCCACTCCGACTCAGATGTCAAGCTGGGACTGCTGATAACACTCACGATTCGATCATGCAGGACAATCCAATACGGCTCCTTTAAAATCAGAGAGAAGTCTGATAGAAAATATCCCTTATCGGGTATTCCACCCCATTTCCAATATTCCACTCCAAAGATGAAAAAATCATGATACTTTCTGATTCTTTAATGTTTACTTATCTAGCTTGTGTTTTTGTGTAATGGCGATTTTGAAAGCAAAGGTGAGTGGCTTCATACTAAGTCAAATTAAGTCAATAAGAACCTGAGGATAAGTGTCTGTGAGTTAGAGGGCTCTATACACATCTGTCTAGTTCATTTAGTATCTGGCGTTTATTATACAGTAAACTGCTTTTACCAATCTCTAGAATATAGACAACACTGGTACACATAACTCAGAAATAAATATATTTTGGAGACAGGTTAGGAAAACAAAATGACTGATTTGGAGAGGTGAATAATCAAGTTTGGAGAGCACAGGGTTAGGCAATGTTATTGACATTAGAAGATATTGCAATAGTCAACTGTGTGGTGCCAAGAAGACACAGAGCAGAGGTCATAGAAGGGAGACCTCACATAACGGAAGGTCAGGGAAGGGCTCACTGAAGAAGCAGGACCTAAGCTAGCAAAGAATGAATAGGCTTTAGAGAAACTGACAGAAGGAAGAGGGGTTCTGCATGTCTCATTATGCAACACGAGAAGAACTTAAAACATATCTCAACAAGTATTATTTGCATGAGCAAAGGCTGTAGATACTTACATAACATGTTAAGTGCTCACAAGCAGATCACACTTTAATGTCAAAATAAGGTTGGATAGATAAGGTGGGACCAAAGGATGCAGGGACCCATAGGTCAGGTAGGTTTTTAGATCTCAGGCAAAAGGTAAACAAAATACTCACTGTAGGTTTCTGAAGCAACACTACTATAAAAAGTTAAAAAATATGGAAACACTTCCTTAATTGTGTGATGTCCTCATACAGGGCATCTTACATACATCTTATTCTTGTGGCCGACACGGACAACTATTTTCCATTACTACATACAAATCACAGTTATTAAACTCACTGGTAATGCAGTGATGATCAGTCCAATTGCATTCATCCATGCTGTAATATTCTCTCTTGGCACTAACGGCTGACTAAAAGTGAAGGAAAACAGAATAAAAACGTGGAATTACAAAAATACTTTTATATGGTTGATAATGGATCTTATTTTGAGAATATATATAATTCAGGGCTAACAACTGACCTACTCCAGTAAAACTACAATGGATTTTTTGGGGGCACCTGGGTGGGTCAGTCATTGGGCCTCTGCCTTCGGCTTGAGTCATGATCCCAGGGTCTGGGTCCACCTGCTCAGCAGGAAACCTGCTTCTCCCTCTCTCACTCTCCCTGCTTGTGTTCCCTCTCTTGCTGTGTCTTCCTCTGTCAAATAAATAAATAAAATCTTAAAAAAAACCCCAAAACTACAGGGGCACCTGGGTGGCTCAGCTGGTTAAGCGACTGTCTTCGGCTTAGGTCATGATCCTGGAGACCCGGGATCGAGTCCCACATCGGGTTCCCTGCTTGGCGGGAAGCCTGTTTCTCCCTCTCTCACTCCCCGTTTGTGTTCCCTCTCTGGCTGTGTTTCTCTCTGGCAAATAAATAAAATCTTTAAAAACAAACAAACAAACAAAAAACACTACAATGGATTTTTATTGAGTAAAAATTTAATATACCCAAAAGCTAAGTAAGGCTTTTCTTAGTTGTCTCCTTTAACAATTGCTGCTGTGATGAAAGATTATTTCTATTTATTTATACCTCTCTAATCATTACCCTCCATTTATGTTGATAAAAAAGGAATCTTGAAAGACTATCTTTAGAGAGATGTTAACATTATTCCTAACTTTATTAAATGTCAAACGGCTACTGAAGAGTAGAGGTGGGAACAAACCCAGGTCTTCTGACCTTGTCCAGGGCCCACTCCATTACATCTATATCACAAAGATAAAATCTGGAACCAAAAGACAGTTACCATCCCATGTGCATCAGCCTTGGGACAACAGACTTGTCTAACAATTCCAAATAAAATCTTATTCTTTTTACAAATAAACAATGATGGATCTTATTGTATCAAATAGGATACACACCTTTTTAGGACGACATTTAGAAGAGCATTTCCAACATCTTCACCTGAAACGGCCAAGGCCATGAGCTCCACACAAGTAACATGCAGTGCATGCGCTGCTGGGTTGGGAAACTCATTGAATCTCCAGTCACAGTTTGGGAATGGACCAGGAGATTTGCCAGCCATCGGTGCAGATAGTTAAAGCAATAACTGTTTATTTTGAGATTAATGGCTTACATTTGTAGTGCTTCACAGTTTTAAAAGTGTTTCATATATAAACACCTCATTTTATTAACAATCTGATTATGAGCCCCCAAGAAGTGACTGACCAGAAATGAATAGGCAAATAATAAGAACAAAAACACATCAGTATGACATAATTCAAGTGTACTGACAACAACCGCTTGAGAAACCACAAGATATAAATGGTTGCACTTCCATAGGTGTGCTTCTATAACTGTGACAAGGCAGCTGGAGCGGCCACCAGAGCAGCCCCAGACTTCATCCACCTATTGCTTTGGATAAGAGAGTTGATAAGAACATTACTTTATGATGAGTAATTCTTTTACTTCAGGAAACAAATGCCTTCATGTAGGAAAACAAACCAAACCCATTTACATAAAATTGTTCTACCTAGTAAACAAAGTGGCATGGTGTAGACAAGGTAAGCATAGTGTGCTAGTAACTTAAAATACGAAATCAAAATAAGGAAAAAAATACATGTACAGCAGGCTTTTCATTAAAAAAGAGAGAAAATAAGTCTTATTATCTATTAATATTTTTAAAAGGCATTTAAAGATTTATTTAAAGCAACAAAATTCTATGTTCTCCAGTAGCAGACAGATGCATTTACTACCATACAGAGTATTTTTTTTTCTAGGAATAGAATTTTTTTTCTTTGAATAACGTCGTTAGGCCGGTTTTAAAGATATAAAATTTAATGGAGTAAATGCCTGCCTATCTGGTAGCTAACTTGATGCTGCTAATTTAAGATTTCAAAATCTTTACAAAAGTAAAAATAAAAATGATCATAAAAACGAACTGAAGTTTTGGAATATGTAAAAATATTACCTTAAAAGGATAATATGTGTTCTCACAAATCAACATTTGATTTGTTCTCACAAATCAATATTCAGAGGTATTTCTGAAGGGTCTGAAAAAAAAAATCACAATGTAAAGGATATTATCTACTAGTCTGCCAATCAATCTACAATAGTAGGAGTCATCTGGGACCCAAGGATTTTCTTCTCGTGCATTCATACCACACTTCAGGTATGTGTCACTGAGACACCAGCCTTGTGGTCGATTATCCTTGAGTGAGCCAATGATGGCATGGACAAGCTTTCGCTTGAGATGTGGGCGTTCTCTCAGATGCATTTCGTAATAGTGCAGAGTATTATACAAATAAGTCACAGGGCGATCTGTCAAGAAGAAAACACATCATCGTTAATCTGGTTACCCACAATGAAAAGCTAACCTCCTGTTTTCAAGATTACCAAAAAAGAGCTCAGAAGCTCATGAAACTATCTCACGTGCTGGGCAACTGAATACAATGAGTATTTTTATTTTAGGACAAGGGAGAAGGCTCCTAATAATATATACATGGTATGTAAAGGAATATCCACCACGGCACTGTTTATAGTAGCAGAAATATTAGAATAGTATAAATGGTCAAAATAAGGTAAATCATGGCATGTGTGGCATGAATGAGTATTTTATGTACTGATACAAAAGTATCAATCCTAACACGTTATCACGGCATTAAAAACAAGGTGCAGAACAATGGGTATATCCTCTATTATTTGTGGGGAAAAAACTAACCCCAAAATAAGGACACACAAGAGACTGGTAAGAGTGGTCTCCTACAGAAAAAGAAAGTAGCTAGCTAGAGGTCATGATGGAGTTAACTACTTTTCACTGCATACCCCTCTCTAACAGGTAGATGTGACCTAATTCCCCAAAACACAAAAAAGTTTTTAAAGGAATAGCTTGCATGAATTTCATACTTATTTTGTAGTGCTAAAATGCAATTCAGATCTGGTAGGGAGGAAGATATCTTAGACAAAGGACTGAGAAGAACTGCCCCCCAGAGAGATACACTTTATCCCCCCAGTGGCTGCTCTAGGCCTTTCATGCTCCTGTTGCTGACTCCCCCATTCTCCGGTCACCTGATTTAAAGCTTCAGAGTTGTCTTTGACATCTTTTTATATTCTCCCCAAAAGCAGCCAATCAAGTCCTGTTCCTTCTTCTTTAACTATCTGTCCCTTCCTTCTCATTTCCAATGTCATCATAGTTGTTTAGGTACTAATCATGTAACTGAATTTTTTGACAGAAGTCTTTGAAATGGCTTCTTCCTTCCAAAATATGCTGCCAACTATAACTAGATTTATCTTTCTGAAGTAACACTTTCCATGCCATGACCTTACTCAGTAACTCCTGGCTGACTCTTGATTATCTGCAAGTTATGAGATCAAAACTTCTCAGGCTGGCACTTAAGGTGATCTACTGTTGGGTACAAAGTTTAAATTCTCAATTTAGCCAATGAGGAGACTGTCTTCAAAATGCTGTGATTTTTCCAAAGGATTCCTTCTGCCTAGGATGTTCTCTTTTTCTTCCTATTTATATAAATCACATATATCAACAGCTTGAATCCTATCATCTAGGAAGGCTGCCAAGTTAGTTCACAGTAACATCAGTCCGTTTTGAACTCATATCAGACCTTTCTCCTTCTCTCATCTGACAACTAATCACACACTTATGAAAATGGGGGAATCTCTTGCATAACACTTCTATTTCTACTATTTAATACATTTGTCATGACCTACCTATTCATATTTTTATGTCATCTATTTTATGCTTCATGGCATCACGATACAGCACTTATTCTCAAAACACGTTTATTAAAAAACAATTAAAATAAAATCTTTAGAACCATGATTACCCATATGGTCATGCCCAGACAACTTTTGTTTGAGTTAATAGGTGGAATTAAAATTTGAAAAAGCTTACCGTGAAATTTATATAGGCCACCAAGGTGATCTAGTAGAGTCTCCAGTGATTTGGAAACTGGAAGCAACTCTAAAAATCTGTGGATTACTATATCAAATACTGGGAGAAATCGAAGACACACATTTCCAAAATAGATGGGTAGATAGGGAGACTGGATCTGCACAGGAGGATCAACCTGCTCCGCCAGGCCCTCAAAATATAATTTCTCAGGGTATTTCTGTGGAAGTTAATAAATGGAAAATGTTCAGGGAGTCTTTCTCTATTCTCTTAAAATAATAAGGCTAAATAAACTTGTCATTTTTAAGAGTATGAAAGCATGTTTGTTTTTACAATGCAATGAAATAAACCTAGCGTGCTTTACTTGAAAAAATATCATTCCAAAGATGTACCAAAAGAGATTTATGTAAGAATTCCTAATTCTCTGGGCAGTATAGACATTTTGACAATGTTTATTCTTCCAATCCATGAGCATGGAATGCTCTTCCATCTTTTTGTGTCTTCTTCAATTTCTTTCATGAGTGTTCTGTAGTTCTTCGAGTATAGATCCTTGACTTCTTTGGTTAGGTTTATTCCTAAGTATCTTATGGTTTTTGGTGCTATAGTAAATGGAATCGATTC
>PITA01011797.1:49614-65189 GCA_004023965.1 Spilogale gracilis | reverse complement strand
CCATTAAACCTTTAAATTAAACTCAGCCCCACCCGAGCTGGAGAGAGTGCCCCAAAATAAATCTTAAATTACATGCTGCCTGGGGGCAACCACAGCTCTCCTTCTTCCCTCTGCAGCAAGTAGCTCCACCCTGCCCAATGCTGGGGGCCTCCCCCCAAAATGGCTATTTATACACCTCCCTTCCTTGCTGTCTAGCCCTGCTGTCCCGGGGTGGGGGAGGCCCAAGTGGGCTACACAGCTCCCCCAGGAGGCTGAAGTGTGTGGGGGAGGTTGTGATACTCCCCAGGGTCTGACCGGGCATGGGGATATCATGTATAGTCCCTGCCAGGATACTTTTGGGGTGCTGCTAACAATTACAGCCGGACAAGGGCACAGATCTGGATCTTGGGGACACAGGGCATCTGGTCATCCAGGAATGGGATCCAGACTGCGCTCTCCCCAAATGCAGGTTTCTCAGGAATGAGACAGAGAGAGACAGAGAGGTGCCTTCACCCCCTAGTTGCCAAGTGAGCAGTTCTGAAGATGGGCAGGCCCTCCCCACACAACCTGGCTAGGGCAAGACTGCTCTGGTTCCAAGGACCCCGAGCACAGGGGGATTCTGGTGGGGGTGCTGAGCAAAGAAAGTGGAAAGCTAGACATGGCTATTTTGAGACCACAGGCCCAGGCCAAGGACCTCCCTGGAAAAGCCACCTTCCATTCTGAGAACCCAGCTCCACATTGGAGCTGCTCCCTTCAAGGAGTGTAGAGAAGGGAGAGGAAGGAAAGGTCAGTTAAGAGAGAAGGAACTGGAGAGACAGCGGGAGATAGAGAAATGTGCGCACACAGAGGAAGAGAAGGAAGGAAAGACACAGATCCAGAAACACAGAGGTGACAACACAGAGGCCAGGAGGACAGGGCAGGCTCCGGCCTGGCAGCGCTAGCCTCTACTGCGCGGCACTGTGGGCCTGGATGCCTGTCCCTGTCCCCTGGGCCCCTCTGCCCTGCTGTCCAGGAGGGTGGGTGAAGGCCTCCAGGCCCGCCCCAGGAGGGAGACTATCCTGCTGCTGCTCCTCCCCGCCCCCACCCCTGCCCTGGGGCCCCTCCCCTCCACCCCCACTACCTGCCCCTCAGGGGGCTTTGTGGGGGCTGAGGCTTCTCCTGCCTCTCCAATGCCCTGCAGGTGGGGACAGCAGTGAGTTCAGAAGGTGGACGGGTAAATAAGGACCCTCTCTCACGGTGGACTGAGCCCCAGAGGATCCAGAACATGGGTGTGGGAGGGGAGACGATGGGTACTGAAGGAAGTGGGGAGGCCGGGAGAACCCGCCCCAGGTCAGGCCTGAGTCTGGGAGGAGAGAGTGAGACGGCCCGGGGAATCGGGAGGTAGGTGTGGTACTGCCGTGTCTGGGGGTCTGGGGGTCAGGTACACATCCAAGTTCATACCTCACACGTGTGATTTAGGGGACAGGGCTCTCCCACAGACTGAAAAGAGAGCAGACAGCAGAGCCCACAGAGGAGCAGGCCAGGGGGCCACCACTGAGGGGATATTTGCATTCACAAACAAAGTGGGTGCCAAGAATTGTGCCAAGAGTCTAGCCCAGGGGGTAGGTGGGGGGGGGGGAGCAGGGGAAGGGAATAGAAGATTCCACCAGTGCAGACTGGGAGGGGTGGGCAGTTACAACAGCCTCCTTGGCCCCCGGGCTTAGAGGTGGTAACATGCCATCTCCCTGTTAAACTTGATTATCTGGCTGCTTGCCAGGTCCCCGTAAACCCTACCTGCCCAGAAAACCCTGTTTACAGGGCCTGGGGCATCGGACCTGCAGCTCAGCAGGAGGAGGCTGCCCAAACCACAGCAGGGCCTGGAGCCGAGAGGCAGTGCCCGGCGCGGCGGGCACCGGCGCACACACTTAGCGTCCTGTTGATGTTGGCATGGGCAGCTGGCACAGGTGGGATTCTCCAGGGAGCGGCCAGAGGCATGGCCAGCGGACCCACCTGGAGGCTAGAAAGGAGGCCAGGACCACAGAGCTTAGGAAGCAGCGCAGGGAGAGCTGTCTGGCACAGCTGCAGACCTGCACACCGGGCGCTAGACCTCCAAAGCTCCACGGCCTCTCGACTGTGCTGCAAGAGACGATCTCACGGGCCAGGGGGGCCCAGAGAGTGGGAAGGCTGGAGGAGGCGGAGGAAGCCCCAGGACTTTGGAGCCCTGCTCTGGGTGCCAGGACACCTCTTGACTCCCCAGATCCGAGGGACTGACCCACCACACCCAAAGGCACATGGAGCGTCACTTGAGCACACACCGTCCCTGTCCCCTACCCCGCCTGTGACCACACAGATACTGTCCTCGCATTCTTTCCCCATCATAGAGACCATAGAGACCAGGCCCCACAGCCCACCACACCCAGCATGCAGGGGTCTTCTAACTCTCAGCTCACAAATCAGCTTATTGGTGTCAGACCGATGCTCCCCCCAGTACCCCCTACCTCCCACAGACCTACACTCCAGAAGCGAGGTCATGCACACATACACACACACACCCTCCCAGCACCACACCCCCAAATGAGCCAAGAGGGATCTACCATTTCAGTCCTGAGCTTCTCCCCGCCCCATCTCTATTCTCCCTCCCAGCTCCTCTGCCCACCCCTTCCCTGACTGCCCCCCCCCACCTTCTGCCTCTGTCTCCTGGTCTCTGGGCGACCTACTAGCTGGACCCCCTGCCCTGGAGCTCATTCTCTCCTTTCCCCATCTGCACACAGGTTGCACATCTGGGCAGCTCCCAGCAGCTCTACCAGCCCCGTCTAGGGGCTCCAGAGGAAGGGAAGCAGCAGCTGGCAGTTGCTGGAGGGGCCTCACTTCCCCTGCTTGTCTTCCCCGCCACTGCATGGACTGCCTACCCCTCCCCACTCCAGGCTGAGTCATCCCCACATCTGGAGCCTCAGCACATCTGGAAGAGCTAAAGCCTGAGCAACCAGCTCCACGTGGACACCCCTCGCCCATTTCACTCCCACCCCTCACAGAAACTGGGGTCCAGCCCCTCCACCCCCACCCTCCACCCCCAGATCGCCTGGCAGGCAGGCAAGGGCGCCAGTGCCAGTCTCTGCAATGGGGACATCCAGTGGCCACTGGCGGCCTTGCAGGTGGCAGTCACCTTGCCCCCCCCAGCGGGGGGCAGGGGAGGGGGCAGTGCAGACATAGGGGGGCAGGGGCAGGATAGTGTTGGCCTTAGGGGAAGTCAGGCCCCAGGCGGGGGCGGGGGTGGGGTGGGGTGGGGGGATGGAGGCTAGCCTGGCAGTGAGGAGGCAGTGGTTTGGCCCAGCAGGCAAAGGCAGTTTATCCTGGCGCGGGGCCCTGAAGCCAAACATCCTTCACTAACCTCGCAGACACATCAAAGCTGGCCAGGAAGGGGCCCTTCAGGAGAGGAAACCTGCAGTCCTGGAGGCCTGACAGCCTGGCTCCGGGCAGAGGACCACCCTGTCCCACTCAGCAGCGCAGGCTCTGAGGGGGCACCGCTGGAGCTTCGCCCCCCCCCCCCACCTAGGGCTGCAGACAGGCTGGGGACTGGCGGCGGGGTAGGGGTGGGGTGGCACGCGGGGCAACAGGGCTTAACGTGGGCCCCTAGAACCCGGCTCCCTCCCAAAGTTGCCCTTCCCACCCTGTAGGCAGGACAGGCCGGGGCCTCACCAGGTGCCACAGCCTGGAGGAGGCAGCCAGGCTCCATTGTGGGAGCCCTGACTTCATCCCCCAGGCTCCCCATTTGCGGGAAAGGACCTCTCCACATGGATGAGTTAGGAGGAAGAGAGCAAGGGGCTTCGGCGTTGGGGGAAGGAAAATAGCAGCCCAAGAGGAGTGGGAAGATGAGAACTGGGCTGCAAGCCACCGGGCTCTCTCCAGGGATGGCAGGGGCCGGAGGCGGAAGAGGGGCTGGGAGGCGCTAACAACGGAGGGAGGAGGTGCTAACAGGGCCACTGGGGTGAGGGGGATCCTGGAGGCCGCCCCCTATCGGCTGGCCTGGTGATAAGGGGGGACCGGGAAGGGGCCACCGCATCAGCGGGGAAGGCGGCGAGGTGTGCATACGCGCGTGCACATGTATATACACACAGGCAGACACGCTGTGCGCGCCCACACACGGGTGCGCGCACACAACTGGGGCCAAGTCTGTCCTGGGCGGGGGGCCAGATGATGTGGCTGCTGAGAGGCGCTCCGGGTTGCGGGTTGCAGGTTTGCGGAAGAATGTGATCTCTGCCCACTTCGCTTCTCCCGCCTCTCTGCTCGCCCTCATTCTTCGCCTGACCCCCACCAAGTTCTTAAGAAGTGATCCGCTGCTTCAGGGGTGTCTCAAGCTGTGCCTTCTCCGCACTGCAGTCTGAGCCCCCAGACCCATTAGAAGCCCTCCTCTCCATGGGCCCAGCCCGCAGACAGGCTCCTCTTTCCCCTCGCCGCCGGAACTCCCAGCTTCCTTGGGACCGGGGAAGTTCTTCTGAAGTCTGACTACAATCCGCGCTAACATCTGAATCTGACACAAAGGCACCCTCTTTCAAGGGTCCAACTTCTTCCCACTTCACGTGGAGGCCGAGTGATGTGCTGGAGAATGGAGGGCCTTGCTTCCTTCGGAGACCCTCTCTCGGCCCCCGAGCTAGAAAGTGGGCGATACTAGGAGATTCCCAACCCTTTTTTTTCCCCTCTCTGGCTACAGGGTTCTATCTAAAACAGTCGAGAGGGGAAGTGGGGCTGCAGAGAAGGGGAGGGGCAGGGAAACCTGTCTTGGGGAGAAGGAGCCCAAAAGAGAGGGCACCAGGGCTGGGAGGGGGGGGGTCTCAGACCTTTAACCTGGTCTGGCCTTAGCCCCTCCCACCTGGGTCCGCTCCAGGGGGCCAGCCCAACAACCACAGGTCACTAGCTCAACCTCTCCCCATTCTCTCCACCCCACCTCTTGGAGGTGCTTCTCTCTCCACCCCTGACTGTGCCCCAGAAACCTACACTTTGGAAGGACAATGGCTCCCAAATGCGGTTTTTGTTTCTGCTAAGCCTCTGGGAAGGTGTTAGTGGTGCCTCTCTGGCCACTCATTAGGATAATAAGCTCCCTAGTTAATAGTCAGGTGGTCCTCCTTCCTTCACTCTGCTGACCCACAGGTTGGTGGCTCAGACTTGAGATCAACTTTAGATGTCACCTCCCCACCCGGCGCCCATCATCCTGGGAATGAGTGAGGGTCCAGCGGACTTCAGTTTCCAAAGCAATGCTGGCTGGGAAGGAGAATCAGATCTTGGCCCCATGGCCAAGAATTCCTGTTGGCAACCTAACATGCAATCTGCCTCCTCCTGGAAGGTGGACAGGGAGCCACGCCTTCCCTACAGCGCCCCCGGTAGGAGTTGCTCCGTCCCTGGGGACCCATCTTACTCACTTAGAGAGTATGTGTCCACTTGAGGGGGGCAGGAAGCAAAAGACATGGATTCCCCCAAATACACAGCCGGTGGAGATGAGAAGCCCTGTGAGCCTGGGACAACCCCCCTCAAAATCAGCACTCCCCCCCCCCCAAGGACTTTGGGAATTCATTCCTATCCCCTCAGAGAAATCTGGCCCCTGACCCTGGGAGGCCCCCAACCAGTTTCAATTCAGTGACAACAGAGCCAGTGTTTACTTGGAACAAAGCGTCATGGGGAAATGAGAGATGAATCAGAACTGGGCCAGCCCCCACAGCCTGGTGGGAACATTAGAACATGTATACACATCTTCTAGGGGGAATGGCCCAGGGCCAGCAGAGAGGCCCAGAGAAAAGGCCTGGGTGTGAAGATTCCAGTCCTGGAAGGCTTTCTGGAGGAGCTGGTATTGAGCTGAGCCTTGAAGGAATGGGTGAGAATTTCTTAGGTTTCAGGGAGGGGCCTGGGGACAGGCATTCCAGGTAGGGAGAACTGTGCACACAGGGGGAAGAAGGGAAACAGGAGGGTCACAGGGGTCTGCTGCATGGCCGGAGAACATATGGGCTGGACACAGAGAGCACCCATTGCAAAGGCCGGGGTTGGGAGCACTGGGCATGAGGGCAGTGACAGGGAAAACACCTGTGACAAGCACAGGCATGGTCCCTCTGTGTTCTCAGCCTTAGAGAGAGGTGGGCCCCCACCAGGAGGCCCACCCAGGCAGTGCTCAGCTAGCAGTGGGAGAGCAGAAGTGGGGGACAGACCAGGAACAGAGAGAATTACTCAAATCTCACAACTGGTCCCGTGTGGCTCTCTAGAAAGTGTGGTCAGCAACACCAGGTCACTCTCTGAGGGAGGCCCCGGGCCCTGCCCTCTCTCACCTGGCCCTTGGCGGGGGGTGGGGGGCAGACTCACTTGATGCCCCTCAGAGGGGGCTGGACTGCAGTGGCTTCTCCAGAGAGGGCCGAGAGAGGGTCTCCGAAGGAAGCAAGGCCCTCCATTCTCCAGCACATCACTCGGCCTCCACGTGAAGTGGGAAGAAGCTTTGGGCCCCGTTCCCCTGCCAGGAGTTAAACATTCATTGCTCGTGATGATTAAGCTAACATTTATTTACCATCACTGTATGCCAACACTGAGCAGTCTATGTCATCCTCACAGTGACCCCCTGTGACAAAGGAGGTAGTGTTCTCTACCCCCACCCCACCCCCAGAGACAGTCTAAGAGGCAAAGCGAGGGTGAGTTTCTTCACTAAGATCACACAGCACACTGCAGTTACTGACACACTTACCAACACAATAGTGTCCCTCTGACAGAGCAGGGTGAAACCGAACAACTAGCCACAGACTTGGGAAAGAAAGATCCAGCCCCTTGGCCACGAGTCTTTAAGGGCACCAGTGTCCACCATAGTACAGGGGAGGAGCTGAGAGGCACACAACTCTACCTGGCTCTTCCCCCTCGCTCAGGACTGGGCAAGACCTCCCACCCCAGCCCCCTGTGAGGAGTTCCTCCCTCCACAGCAGCAACCCACAGTTCCTCCGAGGTGGCCTGTGGGTGTGGGGTCTTGAGGCCTGCGTGGTTCAGGTCCTGACTCAGCCCCGGGGTCCTGTGTGAGTTGGCCTTCTCACCCCTCCAGACCCCAGTTGGCTTCTCTGAGAAGGGAGCAAGATGACCAGCTGACCTCCAGGACCCTTGCAGCTGGGCCCTTGCAGCATGCAGACAATCGGCTTGTTCTTTGGTGACTGGGCCAGGGAGGCAGCTAGCGAGTATGAAGACATTCCGACTCCGCTGCTCTTGGGAAACCCCAGATGGAATTTAGCATGAAATCCAGAGGGACCCACTGACTGCCTGAGGCCTCTGGGCCTCCCGTCCTACGTGCCGAAGCACCCATGTGCGCGCGCGCACACACACACACACACACACACACACACACTTTCCTCCTGTCGAACAGAAGATGGTGGGTGTCCTCACGCTGGACCTTCCTGCTTCTGGCCAAGAATGGCTCCTGCCTCCTCCGTCTGGGGCCCCATGCTGGCCCCCACCCCGACCTCACTCATCAAGAATGCTGAGGCCCCAGGGGTCATGATGGATGTTGATAGCAAGTTTTGGTGTTCTTGGACTGACTAAGCTGGGACCACCCACCTCCAGGTCGCTCACCCTGTCCCCAACCACAGGAAGGTGCAGAGAAAGGCAGGTTGGTGTCATGAAAAAAAGTGGGGACCCGGCGGCAGGTGCCAGAGGCCCTCTGGACTCTGCCCCATGGACCTCCCTTTCCCACTGGGGAGATGTGGGACAGGATGGAGTAGCTGTTCTCAAATGTCTGTGCCCATGACATTTTAGGAACGAGGGTAGGGTGCCAGGTTTAACAAATAAAAATACAGGACACCTTTATGTTTGAATTCCAGATAAACAACACATAAATTTTAGTATCATCTAAGTATGTTCTAGATGTTGCGTGGGAATATTTAGTATAATCATACGAAAAAGTTATTCAGTTTATCTGTATCAGGAGGAGATCTTTGCCAAAGAGCCACAGGGGAGTAATGCCAGCCTCCTGCCCTCCCCCCACCTTAGGCCACTGGCACCTGCTGGGTCTCTTCACCTCCTCAGTCCTCCCAGCCTTCCACATCTACCCCTCAAACTCCTCCATCCCCTTCTCAGCCCCATCATTTCACTCCCCATGATACCCTCTTCCCCTAAGCTTTCCCATCTTTCTTGCCCCTAAAGGCCATGCCTCTGTAGGACTCTAGGTCTGGGCAGAGTGACAGGAGATCCCAGTCATGGGTGTTGGTGCCACAGGGCAGGGGCAGGAGGGAGAGAGGGGCAGGAGGGAAGCCCAAGTCAGCAGCAACCTCACTAAGGAGACAGCAGTATGGTTGTTGCTGGGGCTCTAAGTTCCAGGATTCTATGGATTAGGACCCCCTTGGTAGAGGAGCTAGCCGGGGCCAGAGCCAACTGCATGGGCAGGAGGGAACGATGCTTCTGCCCATGACCTTCTCCAAACTCAGAGTCACCAGGAACTGGAAAAGGAGGCCATTTTGTGGGGCCAGACACTGATTTCACTTGGATCAGGAGACTGGAAGATTCTGTCCTTAGGGACAAAAAAGGGGCCAAAAGATAATGAGAAACAGAGACAGGGAAAGAGGGACAGAGAGAAACCAGGGAGTGGGTGAGAAATACAGTCAGGGAGACACAGGACCAAATCAGAGACAAAGGAAATAGAAACACACACAGAGAGAAACAGACTCCAAAGGAGACAGTGATTCACAGAGATGGGAAAACAAGCAAACACGCAGAGATAGAGAGGAGCCGCGTGGAGACAGCGATGGGAAGAACAAACAAGAGGACAGACCGGGAGGAATGGGGAGAGACAAGCAGAGGTTACCCAAGATGTAAATAAGAACGGAAGTAAAGAGAAAGCGGTGAGAGAAAAAGAAAAAAAAAAAGACAGCTAGAGGAAAAAGTCTGACCATCCCTACTAAGTTGGGGATCTTTTTCAGTGGCAAAGTCAGATTTGGGACGCGGCAGGAGACGCCTAACAAGCTGGCTGCTGAGCCTCTCCACCCGGAGCCCTTCCCTGCCTCCCGGCCGGGAGCATCACCCCTCCCGGCCAGGAGCATCACCCCACCCACCACCTCCACTGCGTCCCCTCCGCGGGGGTCTGGGCTCCATCTCTCCTGCTCCGACAGGGGGTCCACACGTCTCCTCCGTTTTTGGGCATCTGGCTCTTGCCCGGCGCCTACGGTCCCCGGTGGCGGCCTTCCGCCCCGCCTACCAGCCAGCTCCCCCGGACCGGAGCTCGAGGAGACTCGGCCCCGGGTCCCAGCAGCGCGCAGTCCGGCTCCGTGGGAATCCGGCGTTGGGCGATGCTGCCACCTGCCAGCCGGACCCCGTAAGCACAGCGCGCCTGTAGGGCTGGGGCGCGGCCGCCGAGGGTCGGAATCCGGCCCTCCCGGCCGGGACCGCCTCCGCGGGGTCTTTCCAGGAATCCGGATGGGCCGGCTCCGCCGCGCCCCAGCTCCCCTAGCTTCCGCTTTTCCTGCAGCTGCCGAGCCTGGGGGCAAGTGTCTGAACCCTGGGCCTTAATTTCCCCTAGAGTCAAAGGGAGGAAGTGTACCAACACATCCTCCCAGGATTGCAGAGGACTTTGGGAGGACAGAAATGTACTAATTATGTGCTCCTGAAATCAACCAGGCCGCCCGTCCCTCTCTTCTTGGCCAAAAAAAAAAAAAAAAAAAAAAAAAAGTGACACCTCTCCCCCATAAAGTGCCCTCAATCCACTCCCGGGCCTCCGCCTCCTTCTCTCTCAACCTCTGTCCGGCGCAAGCCCAGACGGGAAGGGGTTTGAAGTGGGCGGCTCGCTCTGCCCGCATCCTCTCCACTCTTGGCCGAGTGCAGCACTAGCTCCCTCAAGCCCGAGGCCACTTAAGGGTGAAGGAGCGGGGACTGGCAAGGAGTAGCTCGAGCACTGACCCACGCCTTTTTTTTTTTTTTTTTTACTAGTTAATCTCTTCTACCTCCCAAAGCCCGAGACCCAACCCGGATCTCTTCCCCTCTCCTCCCCTCCTCCACCCCTTGCTGCCCCAAGTCCAGCCCTTCGCGGGTGCATAAGCTCCGCCCCCATCCTGAGGCGGGGCCCCATAGGTGGACAGACGTGGGAGAGGTCGCGGCCCCGCCTCTCCCCTCCTCCCCCTACACACGGAAGCTCCTTGGCCCCCGTGCCAGGATGTCCGACACCTGGGTCCCCGGCCTCGTACCCACCTTGCTGTTGGGCCTGCTGGCCGGCCCCCAACAGGTGAGCGCTTGGGAGGTAAAACTATAGGACTTTCAGAGCCCTACCCTTATGGGTCAGGGGCCTACTTCTGGAGCCTGGTCACCACCTTCCATTGTCAGGATTTCCTCGTGACCGAACACAATTAGCGACTTCCTTTCCCTTTTTCTGCCGGGGAGGTGGATGTGGGGGCAGCGGAGGGAGGCCCTGAGAAGGCCTGGGTTCCTGTCGTCTGCAGGAGGGGGGACATGTAGAGGGGCTCGGACCGGCCCACCACCATTTGACACCTTGTGCCTCTCTGGCGGTGGGGACTTTGACCCTCCTAATGGCCTGGGCTCGTCGTTCCCGCTTCTTCCCGCCGCGTCAGAAATCGAGGACTAGAGGGGAACTGAAGTCTGGACGCCTGGCCAGCCTGTCACCCTAACTCTGTTCCTCCAGTGCTGGGTGACCTTGGGGGAAGCTCTCGCCTTCTCTGGGACTGTGTCTCTGCTTGTACCTTAGGGGAGAGAAGGCTCTTTCCACCCCTCCTTCAGGTGGGAGTAGGATTCCCACTGGGGCAGGATTTGATCCAGCTACTTGACTCAAGGCCGGCTTCACCTTGAAATCAGTGCTTCTGAATGGGGGGCAGGCTTTATGGTGCCCCCTCGATCCTCCCGTTCCTCTGTTAAACACTGACAATGTTGGGAGAGACCTGTCCAGTCTTGGGATAGGAGATCATCCCGGCAACTGACATGGGCCTAGAACAGGGATTTTTCACTTCTGTTTAAGAATGCCAGCCACATCCCTGGCCCCCTCCCCAGAGCATGGCACAATCACACAACCGTGAGCCCCCAAGCCCTGGCGCTCCTTCTCAGCCGGTAGGCAAGCCGTTGGTGCCAGCCCCGAGCTGGGCGTCCCCTCAAGTCCTCACAGCAACTTCAGGCAGCAGGTGCTGGGAATATTCTCATTGCACCGGTCGGTAAGCTGAGGCTCTCCATGACTATGCTGACGCTCACTGAAACTCAGACTGAGCCACCTGAGACAAGACCACCCCCAGGTTAAAGTGGGGAAAGAGAATCTGGGAGATCTACCCTCCCAAACAACAACTCGGGATTAATTTGTTAAACCTGTTTGTTTTCTGTCCTCCTTAGTTGGGGTCCTAGAAAGTGGGGAGAGATGGGATCTGGAACCTGGAGAGGGAAGAGGTGTCCCTGAGTGCCTGGACCTCTTGGTCTGTCCCCAACTCCGCAGTTGCCTTTCTGTGCTGTGAAGCTCCCACTCTCTCTGGGCCAGCCTTCCGAGCGCAGAATAGGGCAATGGGCACACCTGTTATTGGCAGTCGCTGGTTTTCTTGGTTTTACTGTCATTAGTATTTGAAAGGTGATTGAATTATTTCAAGGAAAGGTATGAAGATGTGGTAGTCTTGCCAAGGTCAACATCTTGTTCTTTCCCTGTGGTTGTCCCCGGAGGCTGGGGTGGAGTGACAGATAACCTCCCCGCATTCCCTCCTGTGTTCCCACCCTTGCATTCCCCGCCCCCGACCACTCACCCTGCAGTCTGGGAGCAGCTGGGGAGAAAATGAAACCCAGTTATTGGTGAATGCTCTTTCATTCATTCTGCTGATGTTGTGGTGGTTGGATTTTTCACCAGTGATGACAGACAGAAATGCCTGCCTTCCCGAGTTTACATTCTTCTGATAAGATAGACAATGAACAAGACAAAGGGAAACATACAAGATGCTAGGTGGATAGGAGCTCTGCAGAAAAGCGTGGTGAGGGGTGCTGTGAGGGAGTAGATGTAGTTTTCAGTAAGATGGGCAGGGAGAACCAGCTTTGTGATACCTGGAATAAGAATATTTCAAGCAGTGCTTATACACATCATTGCTAATCCTGCGTTAAATTCTGGACCAATACTCCAGATGCCCTACAGAACTGGTATAGAAGAGGAAGGGAGGGAGGGCAAAGCTGGCCCCGGAGAGGAGGGTCTGGGTGGCTTCAAAGAGCAAGGAATCCCCACCCCAGGCAGAGATTCTCAAAGATGGTGAGGGTTTGGCAGACCATGAAGGATGAAGGCAGGAGGTAGAGGGCCTGCCCTTGCCTGCAGGTGTAAAACAGCTAGGAGTGTTCAGGGAACTCGCAGTGGGTGTGTGCAAGAGGGCAAGGAGAAGAGCCTGGTCGCTGGGGGTCCGGGCACCAGGAAGCCACTGAAGGGGGCCTCCCGCAGGTTTTGGGTGATCACATTGGCTGGATAGGAACTTGCCTGCGGTATAGGGAGTGACTGGGGTGAGCAGGAGAGTTGCTGGTGCCCCTGATTGTAGATGTGGCATGGAAAGGAGACTGGAGGGGTAGTCAGAGGCATGAGCTTACAGACCTGGAGGTGAGCGGGTGTGGTGCAGAGAGAAAGGGGGGGGGTGTGCCCCGTGTCAACTGGGACTCCAGTCACAGACCTGGGGTGGGGTGGAGAGCAGGCTCAGGGGAGGATGCTGATCCATTGGGAAACCTCTGCAGGCTCTCAGGTACCGGACAGCAGGTGGGTGGAGATGCTGCTCCCCGGTTTATAACCCCCCCCAACCTCTGCCGCTTTTCTTCCACAGGCTGCAGCCAAATGTGGACTCTTCTTGTAAGTCTGGGATTTGGGCTATAACTTCCAGTCGGGGGTGGAGACACCCCAGATCCTTCCCTGTCTGCCTTCATTGAGGAGGCAGAAAGTCACCTCATTCCGTCATCTGTCATGTTCACCCACTGCCTTTCTAGCGGAAGAAGGTTTCCCGCTTCCCACCCCCCCTTCCTCATATTAAGCGGGGCGGAGTCGCACTTGTGGGCGTGTCTGAAGTCTAATTCCCGCCCCTCTCTCCGCCCTCTGGGTCTCAGGATGTCTCTCCTCCCAGGGTATCCCCGCGGAGGGTGCAGCGGGCATACAGTCTGTGCTGATCTTAATACTTAAATGCTGAAAGGGCTGAGCGCAGTGAGGAGGGGCTTAGGTGGGGTGGTCCCTAAGCAGATGAATGTTTCCATCAAGTCAACCCTGGATGGTCCAGGAACACCCTGTCCTTCCCACCTCTTAGTCCACAGGCACCAGCTAGGACTCCTCGAGTTAGCTCCCACTGCTCTCCTCCCTGTTACCCTCCTTCGAGAGCTCTTGCCGCCCCTACAGCACGCCACCCGCACGCCTGCCTGGTGAAATCGACAGGACATTGATTACACCCATTTCATAGATGAGCATGAGACCCAGAAAGGAGTGTAACTTGGCACAAGTAGTGAGGGGAGCGTAGAATCCAGCTCCTGGGTCCCAGCCGCAGGTTCGCCCACAGGTCCACAGGGAGGGCCCCCCCCCCGCCCCCTCTGGGACATGCTTTGTGCCGGGAGGATATGGGTGAATTTGGGGGAGGCTGGGAATCTTCCTGCCATCCGGGTACCAACAGCCTCTCTTTGCCCCGCCCCCCCCAACCCCAGCACCTGCCCCAAAGGATTCAGATGCTGTGGTGACAGCTGCTGCCAAGAATACGAGCTTTTCTCCAGTCCCCTGAGGTGAGCCCAGGGCCAGCTCCCCCCGCACCCTTGTGGCGGGGGCAGCGGGACTTCCTGCCCAAAGGGTGATCTAGGCTGGCAGGGGAGGGGGGTGGCGGTGGGGACACCCCAGAGATTCAGGGAGATGTCGGTGGTTCCTCACTCCAGGATCTTCATCATCACCTTCCTCATCATCCTCCCCCTTTTGTGCATCTGCTGCCTCGCTAAGCGGTTTTGTCGCAACTGTGGAGAGCAGGAGCAGGACCCCCCAGTGGATCACCAGGGGCCCCCGGAGCTGCCCTCCATTGCCCCCCCAGAGAGGGTCAGGACGTCCACCCCTGAGCCCCCGCCCCCCTACAGCGAGGTGGGTGTCTCTGTCCCACTCCTTGCTCCGTTCCTCAGCTGGCCCCGCCTCCCTGTTGTCCAGATTTTTAGAGCAACAGGTGACAGCGAAGCCCTCCTTACACCAGGGCTCTGGACCTAGAGGGGGCTGTGCAGCCACCATCAGGTCGCCCCTCTCCCTGGCGGAGACACACAGCCAGAGCTTGGGTGGTGATGGCTGGTGCTGCCAGGCCCTGAGAAGACCCTGTGTCCCCTCTTTTCCCTGCAGATTATTCTGAAGCCTGTCCTGCCCCCCATGGAGCCGCCCCCTCCCTACAGCTTCAGTCCTGAAGAATATATCGGGGTGCCCAGGGGCATCAACAACCCAGCCTTCTGAGCCCCCTCCCCCGCCTGCAGCGTCAGCCCCTCCTCTCCAGCGCCTCCTCGGTTAAGCCAGAGAAGGGGAGGCCCCCACCCATCCTGCCACGTCTCTGGCCACTCCTGGTTTTAACTTATTGCCTTTCCTGTCCTGGTTGCACCTCAGCTGTCTCTCTCCTCCCAAGAGCTGGTCTGTAGGGTCAGCCTCACCCCCCTCCCCGCCGCTGCCATCCCCCACCTCCAGCCACCCCATCCCGTGTCAGAGGCTGGCAGGAGGAACATGTCAACCCCCCCCCAGGTGCCTGACCGTGGAATGGACTCTTCACAGGTGTGGAGAGAACCCTGTTTCTGGGGGATACATACACCTTGACCAGACGCCCAACTCCCAGATATTCTAGAGGGAGGTTGGATGTGTGGGCTCTAGAGAAGGCGCCATTGTACCCTCCCCCTCCACATGTGTTCTCACTAAATTTTAGCTGATTGTCACTGAGAGTCCGCCTCTGGCTGTGTGGGGAGGTAATCGGGGAGTGAGCCCAGGCACCACTGGGGGAGTGGGGTGGGAGCAGGTTACTGAACCCCAAATCCCACCATTGATGTGGTGATGATGAGCCTGGGCTGCAGATGCTTTGACCCTCCCGCAGGGCTCCAGGTGCTAAAGGGTTTGGGGGGAGGGGCTGGGGATGAAGTGGGAATGTCTGCTTCCTTCCCCATCCTGTCCTCCCACTGCTTTGCCCAGGGGATGTGGAGCTCAGCTCCCCGCCTTTCTCACCGTGGGGTAGGGAGGAGGCAAAGGAGAGGGATGTGGGGGAGGCTGGCCACGTGTGGGGCAGGGCCTCTGGAGACCTTGACCTGCCCCACCCTGGAAGCTCTTGGAGGGAAGAGAGGAAAGGGCAGATTCTCCGGCTGGAGCCTCGGCCTGCCTGCTGTGTGGTTCCAGGCACTCCCACCTGAGCTAACCTGGGGGATTAACCCCTGACAGGAAAGAAGCATCTATCATTGCATCATGGGAGATGGTCTTCCTGGGGCATCAGTCCCCATGGGGCCTGCCGCAAAGCGTGGAGCTGGGGGACTAGCATGGGGAGCGCAGAGTGAGAGAGACCCCCTCGGTGCTGGTGTCTCAGGGCTCAGGCAAGGCTGGGTTCCTCCATCCTGACCCTGCCTTTGTCCTGCTCCCTTATAATCCACAAATTGGACCAGATTGGACCAGAGGTGGGACTGGCCCTGCCGGGGCGGGGGGG
>PITA01011797.1:36694-49514 GCA_004023965.1 Spilogale gracilis | reverse complement strand
GGGAGCAGAAGGAAGATATCTTCGCCTGCCTTGTGCAAGTGTGGCTAGTCCCAGGTGGGGGAATCCCAGGGCTGATGCTGGCTTCACTGGGTAAACACCCACCTGGGTGGGAGGACCTTAAGCAGTGGGTTTTACAGACCTGGAGGAGGAGGGCCCCTTGGGCTGGGTGGTGGTGGGGGGGGCTTTTCATCAGAGTTGAAAGATATGAAGCAGACCACACCCACTGCCCCACTTGTAAGGGTGGTTGGCACCGGGGATGGAGGGAGGTTTTTTACCTTATATGCTTTGTTGTATTTTTTACAATAAGCAAGCGTTGCTTCCTTGGATCAAAAAAAAATCGTTAATGTAAATATAGGCAGCTTTAGAAGTTTATGAAGACTCGCCTTGTGGACTTTGATCGACAACAGCTCATATATAATCAGTCTGGCTATGAGGGAGAGGCGGGAAGAGCTCCGACATTTGGCACACATGTGACATACACAGGGATGAGATGAGCAGAGGGCCGGGGAAAGCCTGGACACCGGCCAGACATTTGAGGACACGTGACACCCACATGTTAGTTGATGTGGCTCAGTGACTGGCAGGCAGTCTCTACATGTCTGGTGTCTGGCCAGTTGGGTGGATGAGAAATTTCACAGTGACTGAGAACTCATCCTTTGTACTTGGTTTAACAGCTTGAAGCTAGAGAATAATGAAAGATGGAGTCCCAGAGTGAATGAATGAATGCAGGAACAAATGATTAACTGAGTGGGAGAATGAATCACGAAAAGTGTGCAGATCTACCACCGGATATTTGTAAGGATGCATGTGGCATGGTCAACGACGAGGCACTCCTTGTGGCTGCAGGCTTCTGTGTGCATGACACTTCCTAGAGGATGGGGAGTGCCGGGAAAGCCTTGTGGCTGGGGGCAGGCTGGGGATGGCGGGGAAGGGTGACACCAACAAGAATTTCCCTGGGCTGGGGGGAGCGGGGACTGAGATTCAGAACTCCGGCTTCTGACCTGGAGGTTTCTGCACCTGACCTCTCTGGGTCTCCGTTTCTCTGTACAGTGAAGAGATTCACCCCTTCCAGCTCTAGTAGGATGTACCTCTCTGACTCCCAGATTGGGACACTTAGGTGCCCTGAGTGGCTCATTCATTAAGCGTCTGTCTTCGGCTCAGGTCATGAGCCTCAGGGAGTTGGCGGGAAGCCTGCTTCTCCCTCTCTTGCTTCCCCTGCTTGTGTTCCCTCTTTAGCTGTGTTTCTCTCTCTCAAATAAAATATTTTTTTTAAGTTTTTTTTATTTATTTGACAGATCACAAGTAGGCAGAGAGGCAGGCAGAGAGAGAGGAGGAAGTAGGCTCCCTGCTGAGCAGAGAGCCTGATGCAGCCTCAATCCAAGGACACTGAGATCATGACTTGAGCCGAAGGCAGAGGCTTTAACCCACTGAGCCACCCAGGCACCCCGTCTCAAATAAAATCTTAAAAAGAATTCATGGATTGCCCTTGACTGCTATAGCCTTGCCTCCACTTCACATCAGCCACATGCTCCAGCACGTCATCCCTCAAACCCCCCCAACATCCCCTCCTAGGGTCCCAGCTCAGACACTTCATTAGCCCCAGGGCAGCTCTCTGAGCCCATGAGACCTCCAGGCTTTAGCCCCCTGCAGTGCCATCCACCCCATCCTCCCTCCCTTCTACCCAGCCTGGAGTCCTAGGTCCAGCCCGATCATCACCACCCTGCCTCTAACCCCTTCCCCTCTTCTCCACCCAATGTACTCCCCTCGCAAAACCCCAGACTGGTTGGATCCAGCTTTTGCTTAAGAACCAGCACACCTGTGAAGTTGGACTCACTTTAGAATCCAACCTGCAGATCCCAAGCGGGCCCTCAACTCCAACATGCCTTAGAAGCTTCCCATCCTCATTCTTGAGATGGCTAATGTATACCTTCTACTCCCTTTGAATCTCCCGGACTCCTGGCCTCAATTTTAGCTGGTGATGGTGCCACAGACTTCAGGGACAAAAGTGGATACAGTCACAGGAGCACCACCTGAACCCTCCCCCCCAGCTGACAAACCCCTGCTGGGTTCCAGCCCTCGTAGCCTCTCAGGACCTCATTCCTGAAGTGATGCTTCATCAGCCGTTTCTCCCTCACAAGTGGACCCTTGTCATTATCCCCGGCATAAGTACACCTCACTGCCCATCTTAGAGAAGCCCTGCCCTGATACCCTCATTCCCGTGCCTGCTGTTCCATGCCCCTCCCCATCCTCCATCCCAGCCCATCTCCCTCCCGCCAGCCATTTGTCTCTTTCATTGGCCGGCAGTGGCCCTTGTCCACATTACCACTGACCTGCCTTTTGCCGAAGTCAAAAATCAGTTCTCTAGCATCATGCCCTCAGTTGGTGACATCTGCCACACTTGGTCACTTCCTCCTTCTGGAAAAACTTCGTTTTCCAGACTTCACTGACATCACCTGCCCTGGGTTTCCTCCTACTCGCCCGCAGCTCCCTCTCAAGCTCCTTCACTTTCCCCTCCTCCACCATCTCTGAATGATAGTTGGCCTGAGCTGACTTTGGTTCTGTCCTTATCTTCACTCCCACCCATAGTGGCGTCTCCGGTTCTGCGCCTTCAGAGACCATCTATTGTCCATAGATCTCAAAGCTTTATCTCTGGCTTAGGCTTCTCCCTTGAACTGAAGACTTGTCTTTAACTTCCGTTCAACTACCTAACACCTCCACTTGGACACCAAAGGAGCACACCACACACTGTTAGGTTCTAGCTTCCTTCCACCCTGCCCCAAATCTGAGTCCTTCGCAACTTGTCCCACCCTAAATAATGGCAGCCAGCCAGCCAGCTGCTCAGGTGGAAGACCAGTGACTGTGACCTTCCTCTGTCTCTGACCCTCTCATCCTGCCTCCAAATTAGACCCATACGACTTTTCCCCATTTCACTGTTCTAGCCCTGGACCAAGACATGGTCGAGTCTAGCTTAGCCCCCCCTCCCCCCCAGTGACATTCTAGATGGCTTCCTGCCTCCATGGCTCTTGCATCCAGCTTGCCCTTACACACTGAAGTCAGGGAGATCTTTTAAAGCCCAAATAGAACACGTCATTCCTCTGCTTGGAAGCCTCTGCTTGTTGCCCATTGCCATCAGGATAAACTTCAACTCCCATGACGGTAGCCTGCAGGACCTAGCAGGTGCAGCCCCTCTCATCCCCTCCAAAATCACCTCTTATTTCTCCCCTCCCTCCTCGCTGCATCCCCGCTGCAGCAGCCTGTCTCAGAGCCTTGACTGTCCCAAATAAGCCTTGTTTAGGGTATTTGATGAACTTTCTGCTTGGATTTGTCCCCCTCCCCTCAGTTCTCCCACAGGTTCACATGGCAGCCACCTTTTCATCACCCTTGTTCCAGCTCAGCTGTTACCTTCTCCAAGAAGCCTTCCCTGACCACCCCACTCTATGACACAGCACCCCACTCTCTTCCTTATGGTGCTTTCCAGTACTGGAAGGCCTCTTACCTATCTGTGTGCTTAGGTGTTTACAATCTGTTTCCCTACTCTGCACCCAGCCTCCTCAGGGATAGTGTTTTGCCATGTTCCCTGTCCCATCCAAAGTCTAGAGTAATGCCCATTTGGTAGACGTCACTCTTTGTTGACTGACTCCCCCCGTGGCCACTCTGCTCATGGCCAATTCCAAAGCAAAGCTCCAAAGTTCCGGCAAGAGAAACACTGAGGTTAAGGTGCTCCCCGGATGTAGCTTATTTCACCATAAAACCCGTTTTCCTTCTCATAATCCTTGTGGAACTTCGGGATCCTATCATCCTACAGAAATCTGAGAAAATGTGGATGTAGTCCAACCTCCTCTTATTATAGATGAGATGAACAAAGTCCAGGAAAGAAACGTGACTCATCAACTTCACACAACTGGCAGGACTCAGTCTCCTTTGGATGCCCGGGTGTCCGGCTCTTGATTTCAGCTCAGGTCATAGTTCTTTCAGGGTCATGAGAGGGAACCCTGTGCTTGAGGTTCTCTCTTTCTGTGCCCCTCCTTCCCCACTGCCTTCCCCCCCCAAAAAGTAAATAAATCTTAAAAACAAATAAAACGCAGTCTCCTCAAGGTGATAGAGATGGAGAATGAATTAGTGAGTGCCAGTGGTCAGGGGTGATGTGGCGTTGGGAGTGGGAGGGAGTGGATGTAACAGTCAAGGAGTGGCAGGAAGGAGGGCATTGCCTTGGCGGAAGGGCTCCGTGCCTTGTAGTGGTGCTTACGACAGATATACATGGGTGATAAAATGACACATGCCCCGTCCCGGTGTCAGTTTCCTGATTTTGAGACTGGGTAAGATGTACCCACTGGGAGGAACAGGGCAAAGGGAACCTGAGACCTCTCCCTACTATCTTTGTCACTTCCTATGAATCTGTCATGATTTCAAAATAAAAAGATTCTTCAAAAAAGTAAATTTCCTGCCTCCACGTTCAAGAGTTTTTTGGGTTTTTTTTTTCATCACTACAGATCATTAGGTCAAATTTAGGTTCAGTGTATGTGCCCAGGGTCCAATACAAGCCTCGTTTATTGCTTCTGTTAATTTGCAGTTCATTTTAACTAATAATTTGGACGTGGGGGTGTAGTTCTCAAACACTCCACGGCAGTGGTGAATGCAACGTGGAATCGATCTCCCACCTTCACACATGACCATGACTTTCTTGTTGCCAAATGTGTTTCCCACTCACACAGAGACACAGAGACAGGAGGAAGAAGACCTCAACTTTAAGTATGTTTCCTGGGCTTCTGGGTGCACCTCCATGGGGTATGAATGAGACATGTATATGCTATATATGTAGTATATACACACAGTTACCAAGCTCTGTAATTTGTGGACTTCTGAACTAAAACATAATATAAATAAGTCTTATTCTTCCATTTCTTATCCCTTTCCCAGGTTGCTTGTGCCTTTTGGTTGCTTTTGTTGTGGTTTTGTTTTTCCAACTTTGTTTCCAATTTTTTTTATTGCGGTAAAAATGCTGAAGATGAAATTTACCATAACCATTTTTAAGTGGTATCAACTCCATTCATGATGTTGTGCAGCCATTACCACATCGTGTGGGGACTCCATCCAAATGCATAGCTCCTTTCATCTGTAAACCTGTACCCATTGGATAGTATCTCCATTCTCTCACTCTTCCCCCCAGACCCTGGCAACCACCATCCTGCTTTCTGTCTCCATGACTCTGACCACTCATATATGACTAAGTGCCTCATAGAAGTGGAATCCTACAGAATTTGTCTTTTGGGTCCTGCTAATTTCACTCAGTATAACTTTGTCAAGGTTCCTCCATGCTATGGCGTGTGTCAGAATTTCCTTCCTTTTTAAGGTTGAACAATATCCCATTGTATGCATATGCCACATTTTGCATATCCATTCATGTGTTGATGAAACTTGGGTTTCTTCCAGTCTTAGCTATTGTGATTAGTGCTGCTTTGAACTTGCTGGGTGTACACATAACTCTTCAAGACCTTGCTTTCAATTCTTTTGGGTCTATACATATCCACAAGTGGGATTCCTGGACCATTTGGTAATTCCATGCTTAGGGTTTTTTGGTTTTTTTTAAGATTTGTTTATTTGCGAGAGGGAGGGAGGGAGACAGAGAGAGAGAGGGAGAGAATATGAGCGGAGGGGCAGAGGGAGAAGGAATCTCAAGCAGACTCCACACTGAGATTGGACCTGGATGCAGGGGTTGATCCTACCACCCTCAGATTATGACCCGAGCGGAAACGAAGAGCCCTGTCCTCAACAGACTGTGCCCCCCAGGTCCCCCTCTATCTTTGGTTTTTTGAAGAAGGGCTATACTGTATTCCATCGTGGCTGACCATTTTACATTCCCACCAACAGTGCACAAAGGTTTTAATTTCTCCGCTCCTTTTCTGGGTTTTGGGGTTTGTTTGTTTGTTTTGTTTTGTTTTGTTTTTGAAAGGCAGACATCCACTTGCAGCAGGTCATCTAGCTGTGTCATGTCTGGAGCCTTGGAAGTTTGACTCCCCAACATTCTCCTACAAGTGGATCCTGAGAGCTTGTTTGGAGCGTCTAACCCGGGAACGCAGCTACTCCTCTACCCTTGATTGGAAGAACAGTCCTCCGCTATGGGGGAAGGGCTCCTCTTCCCTGGAGGGGGCTCATAGAGCAGTGAGGGTGGAGAAGTGACACCCGTCTAGCCAGCCAGAGCAGCCTCATCAACCCTGGTGACCAATGGGTGACAGATGTCCGAGGCAAACTGCCCTCGTATCCTGTTTTCTGGTTGTTGTTGTTGTTAATGAGTATCCATCTTCATGGGTGCAAGGTGTGTCCGTTTTATTTATTTATTTATTTATTTATTTATTTATTTATTTATTTATTTATTTATTTGTCGCTTGCTTGCTTGCTTGCATATAAGCGGGGTTGGGAGGAGAGGGACAGACAGAATCTTGAGCAGGCTCCACACTGAGCACAGAGCCCTCTGTGGAGTTTAATCTCATGACCCTAAGGTCATGACCTGAGGGGAAATCAGGAGTGGGATGCTTAACCAACTGAGCCAGCCAAGTGCCCCAGCCCTCTGTCCATTTTAAAATCGGGCTGTTTGCATTTTTTTTTTTTTTTGAGTTTTAGGAGTTCTGTATATATTCTGGGTATTAATTCCTTATTAAATAGATGATTTGCAAATATTTTTTTCCAGTTCATTGGGTTGCCTTGTTACTCTTGAGATTGTCTCTTTTTCCCCCAGCACCACTTTTTGAAGAGACTATCTTTATCCCACTGAATAATCTTGCCTCCTTTGTCCAAGACCGACTGACCATATATCATCAGTTTATTTCAGGACTTTCTGTCCTGTTCTATTGATGTATGTGTCTATATTTTTTTCCCCATATATTTTTTTCTGTGTGTCTGTTTTTGTGCCAATACCAGGCTGATTACTACAGCTTTTTTTTTTTTTTTAAGATTTTATTTACTTATTTAAAGGGAGAGACACAGCCAGAGAGGGAACACAAGCAGAGGGAGTGGGAAAGGGAGAAGCAGGCTTCCCGCTGAGCAGGGAGCCCGTTGCGGGGCTCAATCCTGGGACTCCAGGATCATGACCTGAGCTGAACGCAGTTGCTTAACCAACTGAGCCACCCAGGTGCCCCATGTGGGTTTTTCATATATAGCTTTTATTGTGGTGAGGTCATTTCCTTCTGATCCTAATTTGTTAGGGGTTTTATCATGAAAAACTGTTTAATATTGTGAAATTTTTTCTACAACAACAGAGATGATCATGTATGGTTTTTTCCCTTCATTTTGTTAATGTGGTATATTACATTGAATTGATCTTCATATGTTGAAGCATCCTTGCATTTCAGAAGTAAGTCCCACTTGGTCATGGTGTAAAATCTTTGTAATTTACTGCTCAGTGAAGTTTGCTAGTATTTCATTGAAGATTTTTGCATCAATGTCCATAAGGGATGTTGGTCTGTAGTTTTCTTATAGTGTTTCTGTCTGGCTTTGGCTTCATAGAATGACTTAGGAAGTGTTCCTTCCTCATCATTGTTTTTTGGAAATTTTTGAGAATTGATATTAGTTCTTTAAGTATTGGGTAGAATTCACCAGTGAAGCCATCAAGTCCAGAGTTTTTTATTGTTGTTTTGCCTGAAGATTTTTGATTACTGACCTTTTTTTAAAGATTTTATTTATTTATTTGACACAGAGAGAGATCACAAGTAGGCAGAGAGGCAGGCAGAGAGAGGAAGAAGCAGGCTCCCTGCTGAGCAGAGAGCCCCATGCGGGCCTCGATCCCAGGACCCTGAGATCATGACCTGAGCCGAAGGCAGAGGCTTTAACCCACTGTGCCACCCAGAAGCCCTGATTACTGATTGTTTGATTACTGATTCAAACTCCCTACTAGTCATAGATCTATTCAAATGGTCTACTTTTTCACGATTTCATCTTGGTAGGTTTTGTGTTACTAGGAGGGGCCCTCCTCTTTGTGACTCTGAGATCAGACACAGCAATCAGCAGTCAGAGCACAGATCGGTGATATCTGGAGGACAGGGTCCTTTTTGCCCACAGCGGTTCCCACAGACTGTGCAAGCCGCTCTGGGAACGCAGGCACAGCTGCCTGCCACCTGGATGGGGGTGGGGGATGGGCAGCTGCTACTGTGCTAAGAGCTGAAATTGACTGAAATTAACTGCAATTTACTGCCCAAGCCTTCCCCTAGAACTTACCAGCCTTTAATGGACTCCAGATTTCCAAAATAGTTATATCAGACAGTCGGTTTGCCCCTGCAATGGTTGTCCAGGTGAGGCCATAGATTCCTGTTGCTTCCTGCTCCCTGATCTTCCCAGGAGCCTCTCAGCAGGATTATATTTTAATTGTATCCATTGGAGGAATCAGTTATGTTAGCTGAAATTTGACCAATAACTTATTCAAAACTTGCTTCAATTTCCTGTGGACATTTTCTCAGAACAAAGGTGGTTAAGAATTTTGGGACTTAAAACAATTTTTTGCTATTTTGACAAAGCAATAGCAGAATTTTCATTAACAATTAAACTCCAAACTTGTTATACTGCACATTTCCCTATATGACCACCCCCTAGATTTTCTTAGGTCTGTCTCCACCTGCACCCCCTTCCCCATTCACATTATCACCAGGGGACTAGAGAGCAGCCATTTTTCACTGAGTGTCTCTGCCTCTTTGGCTACAGCTGACTGGTTCAGGGTGGGCACTGATCCAGTCTGGGCCCATGAGAATTTTGGATCTGGAACTCAGTGCTGTCTGTCTGGTTTCTGGATTGCTTAGGTAGCACAGCTGTTAGTTGGAGGACCTGGAGCCACGGGGCCCATGTTGGCCACTGCATGAAGAAAACTGGTGAGTGGGGAAAAAAAAGAAGTCAACATTTAAAAGAAAGTGGAGACAGGAGACAGAAAGTCCTGATGACCATGAAATGCTCGACTCCATTTGTTCCTGAGGTCCAGCTGCCTTCCCATAGCCTGACCACTCCACTCTTCTTTGGCAACCAATAGCTAGGAGTCCCAACTTTGCTCAAACTAGTGTGAGTTGGTTTATTGTCATTTGCCACCCCAAAGAGCCCAGAATAACCCACTAGACCCACTCCCTCACTTTAGAGACAAAGAAAAAGATTATGAGAAAGGCCCTGACTTCTCAAAGGCTGTGCCTGGGCCAGAACTAAATCTCCAGCTTTCAGACTGTAGGTCCCATGTGTTTCTGCCCAGCTGCTGCAACATGCGGTTGCCACGGACTTTTCTAAAGCCTGTAGGAGGCTGTACATTTCTAAACCCCTCAGTTAGAGAGAAATGCCTCTGTACCCCCTCCTACAGCAAAACAAAGGGCAAAGGATAAAAATAGGAGACCACCAAAACAGCACTAGAGACCTAGGACCTGGAGGGTCAGCACAGGAAATTGAGAACGGGAAGAACAAAGTCAGCCTTGTTAGAGGTAGAAACTAAAAGGACATCACACTGTGACTGAGCTCTCACACAAGGAAGGTGGGATCAAAAGAGATCTTTATCTCTTTGCAAAATTCTCATGCAGGATTCAGTTTAAACTGAGCCAATAAAAATCCTCCTAACCTAGGCTAATGGGAGATGCGAGACCCACTCAAGGGTCAGCTGCCCCTGGGTCCCTAAGCCTTCCAGCCTTCTGAGGTCACCCTTACAAAATAAGATGGCTTCAGCGGGGAGGTCCAGGTGCTGGTCTCTGCGTAGTGGCTCCACTTTGCCAGTCCTGTGAGGTCCTGCAGGTGGCGCTCTGCTGTTCCCGCGCCCCACCCTGGAGAGTCTCCCACCGCCTTCCCACCTCCCAAGCCCCACTGACAAAGTCTTGTGTATGTGACATCCCCCTGAAGGTTTGGGGTGACAAGAGTGATGGACCCTGGAAGATCACGTGATATATTTGCAGGAACAGCGTGGTCACTGCTACATAGATGACCTAAGAGCCTGGACAGAAAATGTGTGGCAAGACGTGTAGACAGGCAAGAACTTGTCCCCAGAGCCACCAGTTAGTTCCACCCCAGGGAACTTTCTGGAAGCAGCTTTTACAGCCCCATGAGGCAATTGTGTGGGGGTTTCAGGAAGAAGTGGCTGGAAGGACAAGTTGCTTGGTGAGCTCTGCTTAAAGCTACCGAGGACATGGCACGTCTTTACTCAAGACAGGCTTAATCCCTTGGCCAACACTCCAGTAATCCGGGGGCGCCCCAAGAAGCCACAGTCCCTGACATCTCCCAGCCCGCTGACCCCGGGTGCCCCCGGAGCCTGCCACCATCACATGGCACTCCGGTGGGTTCCTGGGGCAGAGGGCAAGTTCTGGGCGGCCCCAACCCCCTCTCCCTGCAGAACCTGCCCAGAGGGTTACATTTCAAATACTTACATGGTGTGTGTTAGTAATCCCTGACCTGAGAATCCCGCCCTCCCAGCTCAGGTCCGCCTCACGTGGGGTTTCCCTGTGCCCCACCTGCCTCTGGGTCTCTCTTCTGTTCCCCAAAAGCCCCAAACTATAGCCTGCAGCCCACTCTGAAAAGCATCTTAAACTGTTGTTAGCTAAGGCTTTGCATTACTCTGAGGCCTTGCTTTCCATGAACAAAAATGTCAGTCAAGGTGCTTTTCCTAATCCAGGGAGTAATTATCTCTGCAAAAGTGATTCTGCTTGATTCTGAACCCACAGACACAATTCACAACCCAGCCAAAGGTTTCATGTAGCGGAACAAATGTCCCCCAACTCTGAAACACTAACCTGAGCCGCGTGTGTAGTCACTGCACTTCCCATCCCCAAAAGTGGGACATGCATTCTTTTTTTGAAAATTTATTTAAATTAAATTACTTGCATATAGTGTGTTATTAGTTTCAGAGGTAGAGGTCGATGATTCATCGTCTTGTATAACACCCAGTGCTCATTACATTCTTACTGCCCATCAGCTAGTTACCCCATCCCCCAATCCCCTCCCCTCCAGCAACCCTCAGTTTGTTTCCTACGATTAAGAGTCTCTTATAGTTTGTCTCCTCTCCTATTTCATCTTGTATTATTTTTCCCTCTGTTCTCCCATGCTCCTCTGTTTTGTTTCTTAAATTCTACAAATGAGTGAAATCATAATTATCTGTCTCTGTTTGACTTATTTCCCTCAGCATAATACCTTCCAGTTCCATCCACGTCGTTGCAAATGGCAAGATGTCATTTTCTGATGGCTGCATAGTATTCCATTGTATAGACACATACCACACCTTGTTTATCTTTTCAACTGTGGGGCATGTATCCCGATAATGGTACTCAGTCTGCACTAGCAGAACTCTCCTAGAAAATCCACATCTACTGTCTTATTTATTTTTCCATGGATCACACCATGCCCACACCAGAAATGGAAATGGATCCATTGCACGACTCTCCTTTAACCTGGGAAACATGGGGACTCCCCAGGGCAGCTTCTCAGTCCCAGACATAGGAGAAAGCCTTGGAACAAGCTGTGATTACCAGATGAGTTCAATGTCAAGAGCGCTTGGCAGGCCCTCAGAGCTCCTGTTGTGTCTCACCTTACAGGCCTTGCCAGTGCCTCGAAATATCATTTACACTCAGAACTACCTTGAGATTAAGGTAGTCATTAGACACACTGCCAGATCTCTTTATTTAGTATTTTTATAAAGAAGCACATGCATTATTTTAGTCACAATTTTCCCAAATATTTTGGTTATTAAATATTACAATTTGTTTCTTTGTTCCAATGTCTTTTATGTTATACATTAAAAGTACATTTAAGTATTTTTCTGAGAAGAGGTCCACAGACTTCCACAGATTGCCAAAAAGGCCTACGGCAAAAAATAAAATTAAAATTAAAAAATAAAAATAAAACCTCTGAACTCTATGAAGAGGGTCCAGGCATAAAATATTTTGGGTGTTAGTGGGGAGAGTGGAATTCTGCTTTTGTTTTTTTTTTTTTAAAGATTTTATTTATTGACAGAGAGAAACACAGCCAGAGAGGGAACACAAGCAGAGGGAGTGAGAGAGGGAGAAGCAGGCTTCCCGCGAAGGGAGCCCAGTGTGGGACTCGATCCTGGGTCTTCAGGATCATGACCTGAGCCAAAGGCAGTTGCTTAACCAACTGAGCCACCCAGGTGCCCAGGAATTCTGCTTTTGAAAAGAGAGTGAAAGCTGCTAGTTTGGGAAGGGCATGTGTTTCTGCGAGGTAATGATGAAGTCTCGGAGGTCCGGACGGTAGCATGCCTATGGGGCTGCGAGGAGCCTCTCCATGCGTCTGCCACCCTCCTGGTCTGATCTGTCCCATATCCCTCAGTGGACTCGGCCTGGGCCATTCCTTCCCCTCCTGTGTCTTTTATACCCTGCCACTCGATTTGCATGTGTCTACACATGCATTGCACGTTCCCTCTGTCGTGTTTCAGTCCAGCGCCTGCCAGGATGGGTGACCCATCCCGCACGTGTCAGCCACATGTGCTCATACGGATTTCACATGGGAGTCACTTGTCTGCTGGGCAGCATTCCCCCGAGGGGTCTAGTGTGTGTCTGACATGTACTATCGAGGTAGCTCGTTAATTCATTCTTGAGCTCCTACTCAATGTGACAGCCACTATTTTAGGCTCAGTGGATACAACAGGGAACAAAAAAACTAAAAACCGTGCCTTCCTGAAGGCAAGAAATAAATGGCAGGACAATCACTGAAGATACTATTGCAAATTATTATTATCCAATAGAATCCCAACAACAGAGTAAGCATATGAATAAATAAGTAGGCGTCATACGTAAATAAATGATATGGTTTGCTACCAGCTGATGAGCCCGGGGAAGGCACAGGGCAAGGGCGGGGGGGGGGGGGG
>PITA01011797.1:0-36594 GCA_004023965.1 Spilogale gracilis | reverse complement strand
AGGCCCTTGTGGCCAGAGGGGAGGAAACCATCGGAAAACAATAGGACTGAACCAGTTTCTCCCAGTCTCCAGGAATTCCAAGTTGTTTTGTTCTCCTTGGCTGGTGACGCCCGGTGCCACACACCCATTCCGATGATGGCGGGGCCATCAGTGACACAGAGCCAGGCCCCGCACAACCGCTGTGCAAACCACAGCTCATTGTGAGGCTGGGCACTGGACACACCCCGATGAGTGTGACCTCGACGGATAAAAACAAAAAACAGAAAACCTTTCTGTAATGGTGGTATGGCCGCTGGACCAGAAAATGAAAATCCTGTCCCTAGAGGGAGACGGAGGTAGGGGAGAGGTCGCGGCTCTGCCACTTAGCAGGCTGAGAGCCGGGAGGTCAACATGCTGGCCTTGCTGGGTCTATTCCCACTTCTGTAAAACAAGCTAAGAACCCCCCAGACTGTGAGGGTAGAAAGCAAAAATGAGCCTCCCGGCTGCGGCTCAGGCCGGCGGTCACCCCCTCCATTCCTGGCCCGGAAGCCCCGTGCTTCTCCTTTGGCCTCACCTTCCACGAAACTCAAAACTAACTTGAGGACCCGAGGGTAAGATCTGTCTGCTCGGCTTCTGTTCTATTTTTAATCCCAAATTCTCCCACTTAGCTTAATGCTTCAAATCTTGGGGGGAAAGAGCTGGAACCTAAATCCTAACCAAATAAAAATGTGAATTAGAACTGGCATAAGCATTTGCGAGAACATGGAAAAACATTTCAAAAGCCCACTTGTCACCTACTGTTGGCATGAGGCCACCCTCTGGGACTCCTTGTCCTCTGCTGCCATCGTCTGGAGGGAGGAGGGACTGCGGGACACGGGGACAGAGACCTGCGGGGCCAGGCGGGGAGGTGGGACATGAGGTGAGCCCCTTTCCTACTGACTGGGAGGCCCAAGGCCTACTCCAGAGAGGCCAGCCATGCACCTCACATGAAAAGACGGGGGGCCTGGCTGAAAAGCCAGTTTCTAGGCCCATCTCAGGGTTCCAAGAGGGCCCAATGTCAAAGGAGGGAGTCCCAACAATGACAAATGTACCCTCTTTTACTTCGACAAAAGAGGAAACCCAGACCAAGGCAGTTAATGTGTTTGTTTCAAGGCTAAACTACACCTTAGAGACAGAGTCAGAATTTGAACCCAGAGCCCTGAGGGAAATCCTGGGTTGCTTGGGAGCCTGGCTACTCAGAGGATAGACTGATCGGCAGGCTCCGCACCCATGCGAGCTTGCTAGAATAATGCAGACTCTCAGGCCCCACTGGAAACTTCCTGAATCAGGCTCATCTTTTTAACAGGTCCCCCTGGCCCACGGGTGATGTGCATCAGAGTGTGAGAAGCACTGATGTTGGACACAGTGGTCTTCTGACTTCCCAAGAAATGCCCAGGGTCTACACGTTCGCTGTAAAGACTCAGATGATACAGGAAAATGTAAAATAGAAAGCGATACACCATTGTGGTGTATATATACCCTTCTTGGGGTACCTGGGTGGCTCAGTGGTTAAGCGTCTGCCTTCGACTCAGGTCATAATCCTAGAGTCCCGGGTTCCAGCCCTGCATCAGGCTCCCCTAATCAGCGGGAAGCCTGCTTCTCCCTCTCTCACTCCCCCTGCTTGTGTTCCCTCTCTTGCTGTGTTTCTCTCTGCCAAATAAATAAATAAATAAATAAATAAATAAATAAATAAATAAAATATTTCAAAAAAATAACCTTCTCAGTATTTTTTGTGTGCACACACATTTTTATAAAAAATCAGATTGTATTCCCCATGCTCTCCTGTGTGCTTTGCTTTTTACTTAGGGTTCTTAAGTATGATTTCTGTTTTAAAATAGTAGTTGTTCAACAAAGATTTGCTAAATGAAAAGATTGCCCAAAGCAAGAATCAGGGGTGTAAGCGTTCTCTATTACTGCTTTCAAAATGACTCCCAGACCAAGCACTTTCAATTAACAAATCTTTATTATCTAACTATTTCTGAGAGTCCAGATCTGGGAGCGGCTTGGTGGGTAATTCTGGCTCGGAGTCTCTCACAACATCGCCAACCTGTTGCAGGTGCGGCCACCCGAGGGCTCCAAGCCTGACCTCAGACAACCGTCATTTGTTCTGCCAGTGTCCCCGCCGCCGCCCCTGTGCTGCTCTCCACCAGCCATCCAGGGACAGCCACTGTGAGCTTGGAAAAAGGCAATACAACCTTGCTGCCTCCTGCTTAAAATCCACCTAGCGTTAATCATGAGTCTTAGAATAAAATACAAAAATAAAAGAAGGGGCGCCTGGCTGGCTCAGTTTGTTAAGCATCTGACTCTTGGGTTCGGCTTGGTCCTGATCTCATGGGTCATGAGACTGAGGCCCGCATCAGGTTCCCCACTCAGCAGGTGTCTGCTTGAGGATTCTCTCTGTCTGCCCATTCCCCCTCTTGTGCTCTCTGCCCACCAAATAAATAAATAAAATCTTAAAAAAAAAATAAAACAGGGGCACCTGGGTGGCTCAGTCGTTAAGCGTCTGCCTTCAGCTCATGACCTCATGATCCCAGAGTCTTGGGATCGAGCCCCACATGTGGCTCCCTGCTCGGCAGGAAGCCTGCTTCTCCCTCTCTCACTCCCCCTGCTTGTGCTCCCTCTCTCTGTGTGTCTCTCTGTCAAATAAATAAATACAATCTTTAAAAATAAAATAAAATAAATATAACAAAAGACTACAAGCCCCGGCAGGTCCAGCCCCTGCTGATGGCCCTCTCTTCCCCCCGGCCTTATCGACTCATCGTCTATGGTTCAGCTACGACAACATCCTCCCAGTCCCGCCTGTGTGCCAAGCTCTGTCCCACCTGGACTCCCTCTACTTGGAACTCCTTCCACACACACTCAGCACGCACACACTTACATGGGTGCGTGTGCACACACAAGACAACCTCACAAACCGTGCTCCTGCTCGGTTCTGTCTTCCGATGCCCAGCCAGTGCTAGGCCCTCCATAAATGTCTGTTAAACACCTCTCAACCCTCCTATCATTTGGCCAGTGTTTTCCCTGGATTGCGGTTTGCCTTTAATTTATTGTTTCTTTAGCCATCAGAAGTCTTATATTTGACGTAGTCAAATCAACTGGTCTTTCTTTGGGGATTTCTTTGTTGCTCTGCACACAGAACATTCCAGAGTTTTGAAGAAGAGCAGGTGTCTGAGCAAGGGCCCAAGTTTGAGGAATTCAGCTTAGAAGGAACTGGAAGCTAACAGCGTGGACGGAAGCTGGTGGAGAGAGTTCCGGAGGCGGGTGGGACCAGGTTCAGAGGCAGCAGGGACAGGGCTAAGCATGTCCCAGGCACCGGATTCTTAGCCTACATGTCGCCACGGTGTTCACCAACTCCCTAGCATGTTGGGAAAGTATTAACACCCTAGCATGTCTAGGGAAAACAAGTCAGAGCCTCCATCTGCTAGGCACTGACTTATAAGCTAAGAATTGAAGGACCAGGACGCCTGGGTGGCTCAGTGTGTTAAAGCCTCTGCCTTTGGCTCAGGTCATGATCCCAGGGCCCTGGGATCGAGGCCCGCATCGGACTCTCTGCTCAGCAGGGAGCTTGCTTCGTCCTGCCTCTCTGCCTACTTGTGATCTCTCTCTATCAAATAAATAAATAAAATCTTTAAAATAAAAAGAATTGAAGGACCAAATAGTAGTTTATTAGATAGAGGCTCTGAGTGTGTGTGTGTGTGTGTGTGTGTGTGTGTGTGTGTGTTTGCCATGCCTAAATGTGTCTGAGAGAGGTTTCAGACAGAGAACAGTATCTCTGAAGAGCCCATGTTGGGACTCGTTCAGATCGTCTTCATCAGGTCCCCGAAGAGACTGCAATCACGTGTTGTCTCCTCCAAAATCCACCGATGGGGCAAGATGAGGGTGATCCTGATCAAGATGTGTGGCCGTGTTCATGACTGCCACAACCTAGCCTGGGTTTCCACCGAGGACAAGACCGGCCGGCTGCGGTCCTCCCACGCTTCCCCACCCCGCTGCCGGGAGAATTATGGGCAGCTCCACCGGTGGGCCGCAGCAGCTGTCCGCGCAAAGCCCTTGTCCTCGGGCGTGCTTGGCTATGAGAAGAACTCTCTTCCAGTTTTCAGAAAAAAGTCTGTGAACTGCAGCTGCCGGGGACAAGGTGCAGCATGCAAGCTAGTGGGGTGGGGAATGTCAACAGAGGTGCAGCTCAGGCCTGCCCAGCCGCTCAGCCCCAGCAGCATGGGGAGGGGAGGATCTAGAACAGTCTGCTGGGGACAAGTCAGAATATAATGGTGATTATGTGACTCCCGGGTGTTGGCAGGAGCCAGGTTCTGTGCCCTCCTTACTGCGACTGCGAGTAGTAGGTGTGACTCTTATCCCCACCTTACAGATAAGAACCAGGGCTCAGGGAGGTTCTGTAAGTCATTCAAGGTCACTCAGCTGCACCTGGAAGATCAGGACCCACGTCGCCTAGCTCTAGAGCCCATGAAAGCAATCCAGGTGCCTTGTGGTCTCCCAAACCATCCTGGAACACAGGTGCCCATGGGCTGGGGATGAGCACCAGAAGGCAGGCCTAGGACCTTAGTGTCTGGCAGCCGGGGTAGGAGCCTGATGCTGGGGGACATTCTTTGATTCCAAAAAGCAAGAGCTTCTTGGGGAGGTGAGTATGAGGTTATTCAGACATTTCTTCTAAGACGAGTACCTCCCCTGCCCTATCACGGAGCTGGAAGGGGCTATTTTAGGAGCAGCAAGAGCTGTGTGGGCTCCAAATGGTTGGCAGGGAGCCGGTTAAGCCAGGTACGGACAGAGCTGGGAAACACTGGAAACCCTGCCTATTAGAAAAAATGTTACCTGCGAGGAAGGTCGATGAGGTTTGGGCTGCACGAGAGGCAGCAGGAGGACACAGAACAAGGTGCGGATCCGGGCTGTGAGAGGCACAGGCATGCTGTCAAAGGACAGAGAGGGACTGCCTCCCCTTACTGGGAGACCCCTGCGGCCTGCCTGGAGAAGGAGGCCCTGCAGTGTTGGCTGGAGGCAAGGTGGGGAAATGGTGGGGGGAAGCAGCTTCAGCACAGACCCCAGACTCCCTCCTTGGCGGTCTACCCCTCCCCATCCTAGGTCAGCATGGTTCCTTACTGATGACCACAAAAGCACAAGAGTCTGGGAAGGTTTTACGCCTCTGTGTGTGTCTGTAAATTTCCCCACTTCCGAGTTGGAACCAAGACTTATTTGGCAAAGAATGTCATCTCGGGGAAGGAGACTGACCGCCCAGAAACAGGAAATGTAGGTGGTTTCATTTCTCAGAGCTTGATAGAGTTTATTTATCCAAGGCTCTGGGATTTTTCGAAGGTAAATAATGGAATTGTTGAAAGCGTGAAAATGTAGTACTTGTGCAAACTTTGAGGGATTCTGCACGTGTAACTCCGGGGTCTGTGTCAGATTGTGTACATGTAACTGATGGGAAGTGTGAGAAAACTGGGACTTACATCATTTCTTGAAAAAAAAAAATTTTTTTTTTTTTCAGAAAAGAGTCATGTACTCTGAATTTTCACTGGAATGGATTAGAAATATGACTTTGCGTTACTGGATTGGTTTTGTTTTAATTAATAGACTACTTTTTTTTAGAACAGTTTTGGATTAACAGAAACATGTAACAGAAAATATGGATTTCCCACATATTCCCTCCCCCCACACCCACTTTCCCCTTTTATTGATATCTTGCATTAGTGTGGTAAATTTGTTACCATTGAGCCAATACTGATGCATTATTATTAACCAAAGTCCATATTTACATTAGCTATCTCTGCATGTTACACTTTCTGTGGCTTTTGGCAAATGTGTAATGACATCAATCCACCACTACATTAACAAATAGAATAGTTCCACTGCCCTAAAAATCCCCTGTGCATCTCCTGTTAACAATAGATTTGTTTTTAGGGATGCCTGGTTGGCTCAGTCATTAAGCATCTGCCTTGGGCTCAGGTCATGATCCCGGAGTCCCTGGATCGAGTCCTACATCGGGCTCCCTGCTCGGCGGGAAGCCTGGTTTTCCCTCTCTCGCTCCCCCTGCTTGTGTTCCCACTCTAACTGAGTTTCTCTCTGTCAAATAAGTAAAATAAAATTTTTATTAAAAAATAGATTTTTTTAAAGGAAGATTTTAGATTTAAGGGGTTCCTCCCCTGAGTTTCTTCTAGAAAGTAGAAGTTATATTGTATCTCTTCCCTCTCTGTGTCCACCCCTTCTCCATTTCAGAAAAAAAGAGTTCCTCCCGACATCCTCACAAGAGGGGCCCAGGAAACACTTGGCACCCCAGTCCGATGCAGCTCTGCGGTTCCCTGAGGAACTGAGGGGACAGTCGCATGATTGCCCCCTGAGATTGCAATGGGAAGTAGCTCCCCACAGTCCCAGTTCAGGAGCTCCTGGATGGATTCCATTCAGCTCATCTCCATGCCAGTGTCCCTTCTGGTTGGAAACAACAGAAACCCCACTCTAATTAAGCAGCAGAAGGGATTTAAAACCCAAGACAAGGATGCTGCTTAGATCTGGTCCTGTACCAGGTAGACAACACTTAGGAGTCGTCCCCACAGGCTCCTCGATCTTGCTGAGGGGGGATGCCTTTTCTCTTTCATTGTTGGTGGATGTGGGGAGGCTAGGGAGGCTGTCTTTTTTTTTAATTAAGATTTTATTTTTATTCACGGAGGGGGAGAGGGAGAGTGAGAAGCCCCAAGGTGGGACTCGATCCTAGGACACTGAGATCACAACCAGAGTGAAGACAGATGCTTAACTGACTGAGCCATCAGGCGCAGGTGTGCAAATACAAAGCCAGGTTCTCCCCTCCCTCCTTCCTCTTGGACACGCTGCATTCACAGGTGCGGTGCCTCTCTGGACCCCCGTGGAATGGCAGGTGAGCGGTCTGGCAGGCGGGAACTGGCAGGCTGTCTCTAGCATGGTCCCCAAGGGCACCGGTGGGGTTTTTTTTTTTTTTAAGATTTTATTTATTTATTTGACAGAGAAAGATCACAAATCGGCAGAGAAGCAGGCAGAGAGAGAGAGGGTACTGGTCCCCACCAAGCTCCTGTGCCCTGAGTTCCACTCCACCCACACTGGTCAATCTTGGTACCACTGACCCTTGGGATCAGATAATTCGGGGGAAGGGAGGCGTCCCATGCATTGGAGGAAATTTATTTGCAGTATCCCTAGCACCTCACCACACCTACTTCAAATCATGACCGCCATAAAGGTCTCCAGTTGTTGCCAGCTGTCCCCTGGGTATGGCCCAGGCTGAGAAGCTCCGTTACCTGATCACAAAAAGGAGGAAGAACCATCATCCTAGATGCTCCAGCTCAAGAGCTAGGAGGATGCACTGAGATTGGAAAGGTAGGGACAAGGAGCAAAAGGAGGGTGAAGCTGTCTGTCCCACAGATGTTTCTGGTGATTGGGAGTTGGGGGCGAGGTAGGAGTTCAGAGCTGGTGGAGCAAGGAGGAAAAAATGTGGACCATACCTGCTGAATCAGGCAGGACCCTGATCCAACAGGGCAGCTGGCGGGACTTCGAGGAGGGGGTGGTGGGCAGGATCCAGAGATACAGACAAGGGACAGCAAAGCACCCTTGGACTAACATTCACTGGTAACCGTTACCTCCCTGGTGCCTGAAGGAGCGAGGCCAGGAAGTGGTCTGTGGACATGAGCCTTGGCCTGTTGCAGGGGGTAAAGGGTCTCGGCCACGTTCCCCCAGCCCGCCAGATCAAATCAACATCCTGACTTCACCCTCTGCCTGTCCTCGCATCTCCTGATGGTGCCTCCCAAAGGCTAAACCCAACTGGAAGCTGGAAGAAAAGAGAACATAGTAGCAGCAAGTCATAGATTTCTGCTTCCCGGAGCACAGAGCGAGGTGGAAAGTGGGGAGTGCCCAGCACCCACACCAGGGAGGACATTGCAGGCTTAGAAGTGATGGGTTAGATCCACATGGACAGATCTCAAAAGCATAGTACTGGGGGAGACCAAAAAAGAGTCAGGACAAATATATAACCTAACGCTGTTTGTGAACAATTAAAATGCATGCACATAAAAGATTACAAAATCTAAAATAGCAAGGACACCTACAAAGAAAAGATTCACTTGCTGGAGTATTTGCCTACGGCAGAAGAGGGGGAACAGAATGGCAAGGGAGACTGTGGATAAAAGAGAATAAATTATCACAAACAAAAGAGGGGCCTTGCATGGACTAGAGATAATAGGACGACATGAATTAGGCATATGATAAACTCAAATTTCTGCACAGGAAGTTGGAATGGGGCGGGGGTGGAAGGGAGGAAGGAGGACAGGAGGGAAGCAAGCTGATCTAGGAAGGGGGTGGGTGGGCGTGAGCAGGAGCTGCCCAAGAGCACCCATCCCTGATCCAGAGGGGCCCCAGCATGGATGGGGAACATTCTTCACAAGTCTATGAAAATGGAAGACATGTCAAGAGATTGTACAAGGTTTTCATTTCCCAAAATGATTCCAGAATTTTAAGGCCACTAAGCTTGACACCTTTGATTTTGGAATGAATTCAAGTCCAAAGACCCAAATCAAGCCCCGACTTTGCTTCCAGCCAGGCGTGAATCATCCAACAGATGGTGGGTGTACATTTAGAAATGAGCCCAGCGAGCCCTGGGAGCTAGAGAGGCTCCCGAGACGAGCTTTGCCAAGCTAGGCAGCAGTCCTCTTCCGACAGAGGTGGTGGGACCGGGGGCCATGTGGATCCCACTCTTTCTGGCTGCGGGAAGTTAGAACTCTGCACGTTCAGGCAGTGGGTGGTAGGGGAGGTGTGGCATCTGTCAGACAAGGAAAATAGGGCTGGGGTCTAGCTCAGCGTCTCTTCCCCTTCTGTCTCTTAGGGCCTTCCCTGGCACCTCTTTTTGTCTGCTTCTCACCTTCAACCTTCCCAAGAAGAAAGAGTTTCATAGTTCGACCAGTCATCATCCAATATGGAGACTCCTGACTGAGGAACTTCCGCTGGTTCCGCCAGTTAGCCCATCCAGGGCTTTGGATGGTTCTCTCGAAGCGCAGAGCTTGATGGCACCGGGGCTTTTCACCTGCCCAGCGACAGGTGGCAGATAGAGTGGGTCTTAATTTTGCAAGCATCACCGCGTTAGTCCTGTGCCAGATGTTGGGATACCACTCCTTGGAAGGGCCGCTTAGTATAGAAGAAACTTCAACAACACCCATATGGTCTGCAATGCTCCCTTCATATGTGGATGTTTTTACAGCACAGTGTTGGAAATGTATTTTATCTGCCTTGTGATTTTCTTAATAGCATTTTCTTCTTTTCTAGCTTACTTTATTGTTAAGAAGAGAATTGCAATACCTATACAAAATAAGTCAATCAACTGTTTATGTCACTGAGAAGTCTGCAGTCAAGAGTAGGCTATTAGTAAAGTTTTGGAGGAGTGAAAAGTGATGCACAGATTTTGGACTGTGTGGGAGTCGGCACCCCCTAGGCCCCACATTGTGCAAGGGTCAATTGCATCAGATAAACATGAACTTCTTGCCCCATGGCTGGGCCCCACCAAGATAACCAAAACACCATCTCCTCCTGCCTCTGGAAGTCTCAAAGGAGAAGGCTCACAAGGTCCTCCTGGTCCCCGCTTGGGGCAGAGCTTAGTGCCGAGTCCTTCTATTTTTATCTCCTCTAGGCCGAACCAGACTGTTCCATCTAATGTTTCATATCAGTAAATGTTCAGGCTTTATTGATTCCCACCCAAATACTGTCCTGTAAGCCCCCAGGGGAAGAATAAGGCAAAGACAGTGTTGCCCAATGTTGTGCAGGATGAGTTGGCAATCAACGCCCTTGGGGCTGAGCTCTCTGGGGTGGGAACAAGCAGGGAGACACGAGGCAGGAACTCCCCAGAGCCTCTCCTTTCCAACCCTGCCAACTGCATGACCCTCTTCAGGGAAAAGAACAGGACCTCCAGAACCACAGCAAATAATAACAGTGAAATGTCCCTTGAAATATGGTGTTGCCTATGGCTTTCAAATGAATGAGATGGAGAATATTAAGAAAGGAGGCTCCTGGTCATATTTTGTGGGTGCTGGAGGTTACCAGCGGCCCTGGTGAGCCATCTCTGGTGTGTCTCCCCTCTCCCCTTCCCCCCACCCCCAGTCTTGCATGCTCAGGGATTCACGAGAAACTATGGACTATTTCAGAGCAAAAACTGAGCAGGGAGAGCAGGGGGAAACATCACTCCCTCCATAGCAAACTCTTCAGATTCCTTTTTGCCGTGACTCTTCCCAGTCCCTGGTTAGGGGGTCCCCCTGGCTCTCTTCCCCATGCAGCTCCTGGTGGCTCTCAGCCCCCGACTTCCTGCTTCCTTGGTCCTTTCTTGTTTTTTGTTTCTCTAATCTTCATGAAAGCTGGGTCTTCATGCTGACCCATCCGGGGCAGGGCGCCAGGGGTGTGCCAGAGGGTGCGGGCCTGGGGTTGGGGCCCGCCATGCAGGTGAAAGCTGGAGATGTCCGAAGCCCTCTGGCCCACCTTGCCCTTTGCCATTTCTGAGACTTCTTTTTTTTTTTTTAATTTTTTTTTTTTTTTAATTTTGACAGAGAGAAACACAGCCAGAGAGGAAACACAAGCAGGGGGAGTGAGAGAGGGAGAAGCAGGCTTCCTGCCAAGCAGGGAGCCCGATGTGGGACTTGATCCCGGGTCTCCGGGATCATGACCCGAGCTGAAGGCAATCGCTTAACCAACTGAGCCACCCAGGCGCCCCCATTTCTGAGACTTCTGTCCCATAAGGAGAAGAGAGAAACTGGAGACAGAGAGAGAGCACCACCCAGGCCCTCATGATGCCTCCCTGGGATCCCCGCCCTCCTCACCATCCCACCCCATTCATTTGCCTCACTCTTTTCCTGCCAGTCCTCACTCTTCCCATGGACCTCCCTTTTCCCCTCGGCTTCCAGTGCTCTCCTTCCTTTTGTGGAATAGTTTGGCTTTTCTGTCTGAGTTTCTAACCATAATCTTGCCTACTACCCTTTCCATCACATTGCTCAGGAAACCCCACTTAGGAAGATCAGCCTTTAGACTCAGCCCTTAGGTCTTCAGAGGGAAGGCCTCTGACTGGCCACTCTTTGTCACATGTCCAACTCTTGGAACAATCCCCGGGTCCAGGAGGTGGATGTACTGCTAGGTTAGGCCCAGTCTGAGACACTTGGTTACACCCGCTTTGCAGGAATGGGAGGGGCCTAGTGATTGACAGTCCAGCCAGGGAATCAGGTGCATTTACTCCAAAACAAACAGGCGCTATCAGCAGGAGAAAACTGGTGAGCACTTGAAACGTAGTTATCCAGCCCTCGGCATTCCCTTGGAAGTGGAAGTAGGGTATGGGAGAGGGGAAGAAGAGTCCCCCCTAGTTACGTTCTCCCCATCACCCTCACTTGCGATCAAAAGAATCTATCCTGTTCCAGAAGCATTGCAGGAAAAAAATACAATTTTTGCTTTTATTTTTAATACCAATCTGCTTTGCTAAAAATGTTTTTTAAGAACTTAAAACTATGTGAAAGTTCATTTGTTTTGAAATTCCACAGGTTAATTCTTAACTTGACATGCATTGAAAGATATGATTTCCCGGGCGCTCAGGGAGCTCAGTCAATTAAGCGTCGGACTCTTGGTTTCCGCTCAGGTCATGATCCCAGGGTGCTGAGATCGAGCCCCATGTCCGGCCCTGTGCTTAGCAGGGAGTCTAGTTGAGATTCTCTCTCTCCCTCTGCCCTCCACCTGGAATAATAAATAAATCATTTTTTAAAAAAGATTTCATCTATTCATTTGACAGAGAGAGAGAGAGCATAAGCAAGGGGAGCGGCAGCCAGAGGGAGAGGGAGAAGCAGACTCCCCACGGAGCAGAGATCCCAACGCGGGCCCAGGACCCTGAGATCATGACCTGGCTGAAGGCACACCCTTAAACGACTGAGCCACCCAGGTGCCCACTTAATAAATCTTAAAAATATATATACATATGTTTTTGGTGCTTTATCTCCTCTTAGGTCTTCCGTGTAAAACTTCTCAATGACTTACTGCTAAATATGACTGGCTTAAAGAGTTAACTTGGTGACTTTCCAAGAAGTAGGTGGAGGATGACAGCCTGACCACAGAATTATCCGCCACCGGAAGAATTTAGGTCCCGGCCACCCTGATGAACACGTCTTGCCCCAGGTCCCGCAGGGAAACTTCTTGCTCCATCTGATGACCTTGCTTCTGTGGTTTCATTTGAGCAGCAAGCGCTTGTCTGAGCAAGCCTGTTTTTTCATGGATGGCTAAAGACTATTTGTGAAGAGGTACACTTCACGAGGGTTAATACCGGAAAGCACTGTGTCAGAATCCAAGACATGAATGTAATTAAAATCACATTGTATTTCCTGTTGGCTGCTGAAGCAGACGTTAAGATAGTCTTATCTTCAATAGCACATTCAGAATGCCCTGTCATAGAAAATTAGTTTAAAATGATAGCTCAGAAAAGAAATATAAAAAGCTCTTGTGCCATTTATTATTAATGTGATTTATGTTAAGTCTCTCAGCGGAATGCTGGAAATGTGCCAATAAATTAGTTCAAGAAATGGTGCAAAATTAAATATTAATGAAATGTTCAAACAAGCACCGCTTATACTATGGTATACGTTTGTAAATATTTCTATGGTATAGAAATATTTGTAAATATTTACTACGGTAAGTTTGTAAATATTTCCATAATATGTAATTCCCACTCCGTACACAGGTAACACAGCAGTTCCCTCCCCAAAAGAATCCTCATGAATTTATACCGAAACTTTTTTTCACTAATGAATTTTCTTTTTCTTTTTTTTTTTAAGATTTTATTTATTTGACAGAGAGAAACACAGCTAGAGAGGGAACACAATCAGAGGGAGAGAGAGAGGGGAAAGCAGGCTTCCCACTGAGCTGAGAGCCCGATGTGGGGCTCAATCCCAGGACCCTGGGATCATGACCTGAGCTGAAGGCAGATGCTTAATGACTGAGCCACCCAGATGCCCCACTAATAAATTTTCCAATTCACAAATTTAATCTCAGCTTCTGGTTTCTAAAAAGGCAATAAGTCGTTAGTGTTTGCGCCCGGCTTCATAGATCACGGGTGGGCTCTACATTGCAAGCAACGGAAAGCTCAAGTCACGTGGCTTAAACAAAAAGGAGAATGTGTTTCTGTGTTTAACTGCAACGTACAAAGGAAATGTGACTTCAGGCAAGGTTCCATGCAGCAGCTCGAAGGATGTCACCAAGAACCTTGGTATCTTTCTGCCTCTCCCCTCTTGGGGGTTCAAATAGTGAGAGCCCCACCTCTCACCCCATTGAGGGACCAGGGCACTCAGTCGCCCAGCTGTCAGGTGACTTTGACCTTGATGGCTCACAGCGGAGGCATTGTTTCATACAAGTAGGCCCTCAAATAGAGCCTCCTAGTCCGGAGAGTATCCTCTGCCTCACCCGAGGATGTGTGGCCTCCCAGTGAATGGTCAGGGCGGAGGTACAATGCCAAGTCCTCTTGCCTGAGTTTGAGACAGCTGAAAGCCCACCTCAGCCCCAGAGCTCCCTGCGGGACCCGCTGAGACCTCTGCTACAACCTTATGGCAGTTCACCTTCTTTCTCTGCTCAGTCCTCCCAGGTTTACCCTCTTACTGTTTCCCGAGACCACTGTCTTTTGAGACCACACCCCACTGAATTTCTGGCACACAAATTTCTGGCACACAAATCTCCACCGCAGAATCTGTTTCCAAGGACTCAGAGCTGTGATGATTGAGGCTAGGGAAGACTTCATGAAGGAGACACAGACACCAGGAGCTGGAAAGTGGAGCATAGCGGGCTGAAGTGGTTCAGTTGTTAAAACTCTCACCGGATGGGAATCAGATGGACAGGAAGGTGCTGGTGGAGACATTTCCCAGGCATTTCAGAGGTGGGAGGGAAGCAGGACTAAAAGACTAGAATCACATGGCCAGACGCCATCCATGCTTAAAGGAAGGCAATGAAAGTTTGAGGACTTAATCATCAATTTAAGGCAAAGTGTGAAAGTCTCCTTGGCAGCGAATAAAGAGAGACTCTTATCTTCTGCAGCTGGAAGGCAGAAAAAGCTAAGAGTCCGGCCTGGGAATTCACTGGAAGAGGAAAGGAGCAGCCGCAGGCAAGATGGCCACAATGGCGACCCTTCTCACCCACCCCTTCGGGAATCAATACCCTCCTCAGGTGATGTCTGGGCCAAGGAGCCAGTGCTGACTGTGTCCTCTACTTCTGGGGCCCCCACTATAACTCTGCCCCCACTCAGCCCTTTATCAAGTACACCAGCATGATCAACCCAACAACTACCCAGGGCCCCTTGAAGTGATGGGAACATGCCCAGTCTGCCCAGCCACCCCCAGACCCTCACGGCCCAAGTTTGGAGGGGCTAACAGAACTGTGAGTTCCTCTGTTGACAGGGAGGAAGACCCCTCTCTTACCCCCAATAAAAATGTGAAAACCAACCCCAGGGGAGGGGAAAAAAAAAGAATGGAGCTCCAGAGAAAGTCAAATTCTCAACCAAGACAAGTCTGTTATGCCAAGGTCATGCCCCAGGAGAGGAGGACTGGGACTCAGAGACTTGGTATGGAAACTTCTGGGTCAGTGCTCTCAAAAATCTTGAGTCTCCAGGTTCCATTGAACCCTCTGGACCTGCAGAAGTGCTCCGTCTTCCCCCTTTAGGGCTAACGCTCCCCGCTCTGGCTTGAAGACGGTGCAAGGATCTCTCCTCCGTAGCACAATTTGCAACCCCTCTGCCGGCCACCAGACAAAGACCACGAGTCAAGCCACCACAAAACCCAGCCCGGGCAGTGCTGGGCCTCCTGCTAAGAGGGGAACAAGGCTGCATTGTCCCCTGCAAGAGCTATTAGACTTTGCCACCATGTCCTGACAGGAGTCCCAAGAGTAGACCTGAGCCTGGGTCCCAAGGATAAGGGCCAAAGAGGCAGAATATAAAAGTTTGATTAGAGAGGATTTAATAATATGGGAGCACTCTGCTGTGATACAAGACTTCACCCCCTGACAAGGACCCCAAGAGAAGGTGCCAGGGTGGCTTCTGAGAGCAATGGCTCAAACCAAGTGAACTAGAAAAGCCAGAACTGCTGGGGCAGGTGGAAGAAGCAAGGATCGAATGGCTTAGAGAAGAGGAGCTGGGAGGCTGGATTATCCTGCAGGGGGGCCAGAAAACTTCCCCCGCCTGACTGCTCTCAGGAGACCCCCCAGACATGCTTAGCATCTTTGCAAAATTCTTTGTTGGCTGCCTCCTTCACTGGCCAGGGCTGAGGGTAGGAGATGTTATAGAATGGGCTCCCTGAGAGCGGCAGAAAACCAATAATCCTGTCTCATCGAAGCAATCGCAAAGGTGAGTGTCGCTCTTTAAGACCCAAAGGATGGTCTCATCATTTCTCCCATTTAGTTCCCCGGTCTGATCCTCAGGCATCCATCACTGTTAGATCCATGCCTCCTGCTTCTACCACATCCAGAGCCACCTGGGGCTGGAAGCCATGGCTTACAACAAGATGACAGGAGAAGAAAAAGACAATGTTCGGTTTGTGGATGAGTTAGCTTGGCATGTGGGGGAAAGCCATCAAAGGACAGGGCTGCCCTAGAGCTCTGCTCAGGGGTGGCCCTGGAATTGCAGAGAGGAGAAATCCTCCCCATGGACAGACCTTCAGGTGGTACATCTGGTCATCCACTTTCTGCACAATGAGATGTGGCCGGAAGTAGGGATGTGCGTGGATTCAGTGGGCAGGGGCACCTGGTTTGGCTGGTCGGTCAGGGACCTAGAAGGAGTAGCATTCGAAGATTGGGAAAAAGGAAGTCCTGGGAAAGGCATGTGGATGGACCCATGCGAGGGGCACAAGGTGTGAAAATTTTCTATCACTCATTAATGTGATCACCAAGAGCCACACGGGGGCTGGGGTGAAGCCAATCCCTCTCAGGCCAGAGAGAAGGGAAAGAGGGCAGTGGGAGGCAGAAATAGCAGATGCCCACTACAGGGACAGATTTGTTTGGGAAGCAAGTGGCCAAGAAAAATGTCCCTAGATTCTTACTTCTAGGAGGGAGCTGAGAGATCATTGCATCCAATCTCTCACCAGAAAGGTAATTAACCAGCCTCCATTTGGACAGTTTCAAGCAGAATGCTCATTACCTCTCCCTGTTTCTCTTTAGGACATCCATAGCCATTCAGCAGTGTTTCCTTATGTGGCCGGTCGGGGTTCTCTCTTCCTACCCACCAAGGGAGGGCACCCACCCTCCTCCTGCTTTAGGTCCCATGCCAAGCTAGGATCTACAAGGAAGTATGCTGGTAAGACAGAGAGAGGTGACAGGTACTTCCCTAGCAGAATCTCTCCGTGAAGTCCCCTGCAAGAAGTGATCCATTTTAGGACTGTTTCACTGCTCAGTGTTTTACTCAGGGGGAACTAAAACCCTCTCTGTCACACACAAACCACCTCCACTTCCATTAAGAGAAAAACCAGAAAGAACCATCTAGTATAGAGCCTGGAATGGGGAAGCAAATGGATAAAACAAAATGGCCCAGGACTGGTTAGGGCAGAAATGGGGAGGGGAGGAAAAGAATAAGCAGAAACAAGAGAGGGAGCCTTCAGATGTCCACTGGATGGGCTCCCCCAAAAATAAAGTAACTTTCCTGAGTCATTCTTGAGGCTGAACTGTAAGGCTGATTGTCTCAGGAGACAGTTTTTCTTTCTCATCCTTCTATTGAAGGGTTATACTTACCTTTAGCTTAACCTGGTACTAATTATGTCTGAGTATAACCCAACCTCTCCTGGTAGGGCCAGTTTCAGAAGGAGGCCATCATGGCTATTGCCTGGGGGGAGGGCCCTTGGCCTTAATCAGAAAAGCAGTGCCAGTAACTGAGAGGCCCACAAGAGACCCCACACCTTAGAGGCAGGATCTAAAGAATTCCCACTCCTGCCAGAGTGGGCAACGCCCTTGGTGCAAATTTTAAAATACTGTCCATCAGCCCCCAACTCTTTCTGTGGTGTATTTCTTCCAAGATGTAAATTTCAAGGTGCAGCCTGGTGGGGGGGCATGACACCCGTCAGCTCCCATGTGTCTCCCTGAAGGCAGCAGGTGCCCTCAGCTGAAATTATGAAACTGAATCACAGGAGGAGAAGGATGCTTACCCAGGAAGCAAGATTTATTTTGTCTAATATTTAAATAGTTTAATATCTGTCCCAATGCATTGTCTGAATGGTTCGGAAAAGAGTGTGTAGCAGATAGACGCACACATCTCTCATTTTTAATGTTAAGGAATTCACATACAGATTTTACCAACAGAGCATCTGTTTCTCCCCATCTACAATTAATGTGTTTAGAGAATTTCGGCTTGAAGGGGCACCCACATCTCTCAGGTCCCTCAGCCCCTGGCTTCAATAGCCTGTGGTACGAATTATCACTAATGCCCAAACCATAAAAGCTCTTTGCTCTGGCCTGCAGCGCCCCATATGCTCGGACAACCCCCCCGCCCCGCCCCGCTCAGCGTTCCTGAATGAGGGAGGGCCCTGTCTGAGCCTCCTCCCCAGCCAGCCACTGCCCACAGGTCTCCTGGAAGCTGGGTCTCCACTGGTCTGCTTTCGGAGCTCTGCAGCGAGGAGGCCTTGCCCCCTGCCGGCTGGTATTTGCTGGGGGGCTCCCAGAGTCCTCAGGCTGGGAAGCACTGGGGCCTGGGGAGATGCAGAGATGGAGGAGGAGAGGGAGAACGGCCCCTCCGCAGCTCCACACCACATCCTGTCACCCTGTCCCAGAGAGACAGGCATGTGCTGTCTCCCCACATCCTTCAGCTTCCCGCCTTGCACCTGTCACCATCAAGCTTCTAAACCAGTTCCTTGTGCTGCTCCAGGGGACACAGGCCTCTCCATTCCCTCCCTTCTCCTCTCTCACTTCCTCATTCCTGGATTTCTTTCCACATCGTGTGTGTATGTGTGTGTTCACGTACACACACACAGACATACAGACACACGCAGGAATGTAAGCTCCACGAGAGCACGTGTTTCTTGCTCATTTCATTCACCACTGTATCTTTAGTGCTCCGAATAGTACTTAGCGCATAACAGATGCTCAAGGAACTCCGTAGAAAGAACAGAAAAAAAGTGAATCCAAGAGGCCCTCCCACCCCCTCCTTCAGTACAAAAGCCCACAGCCCTGTGTGTATCATTTCAGATCAAAGAGCCCACGGGATCCCCAGCCCTCCAGTCCCACATCCTGCCCATGCCTAGGCTCGCCTAGAACACCCAGCCAGGGGGTGCGCTTGCCACAGGTTCTCAGCGTGCCCTGCCCTCGGCATGCCGGGCCCACAACAGGAACACAAGTCACCAGGTTCCAGCTCCTGTCCCACTCAGCTAGAGGACATCCAGACTTCCAAGAGCTCCTAGGACCCGCAGGGGGGAGGGTTGTCGCGTTCGCTTCTGCCATCCTCTGCCCCTACCACTACTCTGCTTTCGCCAGCACCTCCCGCTGCCCATGCTGGCCCACCCTGTCCCCAGGCTCCCTCAGCCCATCCCCAGCCCATCCTCAGCCCATCCCCAGCCTCCCTCAGCCGACCCTCCTCCCCAGCACCAGCCCAGACCATTCCCGGAGTTTGACACGACAGTAGAAGACTAGGTCTCACCTTGTCAACACCTCACTGCAAGTGTGAGGGGAGAGAAGGCCAGCAGGATACACACTTTCTACTGCCCCTCCATGACACTGGGCCCCTTCTCCAGGGCCTCTAAGCTCTTGGACCTGCTGCTGGCTGCTGGGGGGCAGGGAAACTGCCCTTGAGTGCAGGATTCAACCTCCGCCTCCACCTCTACCTCATTTCCTTCCCTTTCCCATCAGCCCACAACTCCTCGCGCCTTCACTCTGTTCCAAGAACGTGCCACCCTTGCTCCCACTGCCTGTCCTGATTCAAGCTGGCAGTTCCTGACCTTCACGTCCTTTCTGAACGCTACTCCGGGAGGCCTCCTCTGAGCACACTGTCTCGGGGAGCCACCCAGCCCCTTGCTGTCACCTCTGCCAGCTTCATGGGCCTCACGGCACCTGTCACTCTCTGAATCAGTCTTCTTCATCTTGGCCTGTGTATCATCTGTCTCTTCGGTAGACAGTTAGCCGCCCGAGAACAAGGATTCTGTGCCATTCAGCCCTGTATCCCAACACTTAGAGCAGTGCATGGCACATAGTAGGTGCTCAAGTAAAATCCACTAGATGGTGAATGACAAAGAACCTCCCTACTCAGAGTCCTGGTCCAATAACCTCCAAGCCCAGGGACAGGAGAGGTTTTCCCTCCCCCCAGTTTCCGGCCCATCTCAAGAGCTCTGGTATTTTATGCCGGCACCTGGCTCCTCCTGGCAAGCTGGTTGGTGGAAACGTTCACCCTCCTCGGGGAAGCACCACACAGGGTTACAGTCTGGGCTCAGCTCTGACCAAACCAGGCAGAAGCCCCCAACATCAGGACATTTCCTAGTTATCCCTGAGGGTTGAAGCATCAGCGGTCTGGTCCAAGTTAAGTCCTGTCAGATCCAAGCCAGTTTCTTTTTAGCCAAAACTAGTCAGGGTCAGGCCTTCGGGAGCTTCCTCAGAGCCTCGACACACCCTTCGCCCATCTGTGAGCGCGTCAACAACACACACACACACACACACACACACACACATACATACACACGCCACAAGACACAGACCCCTGAAATCCATTCTGAGAAGCTTTGGAGTCTGTAAACTGAATTGTCTGCACAGACGCACCACTGACACTTAGAAGCAGACCACTTACTTTGTGTTCAGGGGTCAGTCTGGTCCCTGACCCCAGGGTCCTCCCCAGGAAGGACAGGTGGGAACCCACTGGCCGCCCGCGGAACTCGTGTCTCCTCCAGGTATTCCGCCTCGGTGCGAAGGGACATTCAAACGCCCCCTGCCCCCCACAGCCCTGCAGAAGGCAGTTCTGCAGGTCTAGCCGCAGGTTTCAGGGGGCCTGGAGGCCCTCCACACTGCCCCTGTCCCGCCACTCCCCACCTGCGTTATCCGTTATCCGGCCCCCCTCTACGCACCCAAACACCCAGGGAGGCTTGATTACCGGGCATGGCTTTAGCTGTTTCAGCCTCTCTGTGAGGATATTTTAAAATGGTAAAAGCACAGAAGATGTCTCCTTGAAGTGTTTTCACCACCAGAAATCAAAGAGGAGGAGGAGACCTTTGAAAATCAGAATAAGCCAAGAGTGGGCACGTGCCCTGCAAATGCCCTGCAAATGCAGGAGCACACACTGATGGGAGGAGGTGAGGCCGCTTGGGCTTGGAGACGGGGGAGGGCCCAGGAAGAGGAGGACCGAAGGGGGACTGTAAGCTGCACTTAGAGGCAAGGTGGTGTTCACCAGGCGACAGCCGGCCTGCGGCGGAGGCCGACCGGGCCCCTGTCTCTCCCATCCGGCCCCGTCTCCCCAGAGAAGCCTCTGTCCTCAGTGCCTGACTCATGAGAAAATCTGATCACAGTAACTGAGGGGAAAGGATCCAAAAAGCTTGAAATGTAGGACGTGAGGAATAGGAAAACATTGGGTTTTCTTGTTTTCAAATGTTCAAATGCACATAAGAATTATGAGGAAGTGAGTAAACCTTGGCTGGGAATTCCTGGCAGGAGAGGAGCATAGACCCTGTTCTCAGGATACTGTTCTCAGCCTCTCCCCTCCTCCTGTCCCAACAGAACACTCCTGAAATGGCCACCAGAAGAAGGGCAAGACCTGCATCAGCCCTGGAAACTAGCCATCCACACGGAGGAAACCAGAACTCTCTCTTAGACTGCACCCCGTGGGGCTGAGCAGAGGGCATCACGAGAGAAGCCAGCCTGCTACCCCCTCGGACAGGGCCCACGTGTGCATGACAAGGTGGGGGATGCTGGCTATGCTGGGGGTTCCCTGGCCTGAGAGATAGTGGGATGCGGGTGAGGCCCTGAGCTTCCCTCCCACCCCTGCCTGCCCGCAGCTGCCCGACCACCTCAAGAGTGCTCTGTGTGCCCAGCCGCTCACACCTGGGCACAGTCACTCAGAAGCCCTGAGAAGCAGCCTGGGACTCTCTGAAGCAGAAAAGCAAGCTACCATGCAGCCAGGAATTCCCCCAAACTTTTGATTAATTTATGTGCAATTGTTAGGTCTTCTTGAGAATTTAAAAATAATAAAACTTCATTTTTTTTTTCCTTTTCTAAGAGTTCATCGGTGGGGATGTCACTCACTCGGCCAGCAGTGACTCCTCAGCTCCTGCTTTCTCCCATGCCCGATCACTCTCGTGGTGTTCTCTGTCCATTTTCCTGGGTTCCCTTGGTCTGAAGCTGATGACAGTCTGAGAAAGATTCAGGTAGGAACTCTTCCCAACCTCCCACTGAACGTGGCTTATTTCCTTCTTGACTTGAGTCTTCGTTGGATCCGCAAAAAAAAAAAAAAAAAAAAAAAAAAAAAGGCATCCCTTTCTTCTCTTCCCCTCATTGGAGAAATAGGTCACAGGAATTAGACAACTGGAGATCAAAATGCCAGGATTATCACTGACAAGGGGGACTGCAGAGAGTGGCTTCGCTCTTGAAATCAGTGGGCTCCCTAGCGGTGAACGCTTAAACTGGACGGACTTGGCAGGCAGCCCCTGATACACTGCCCCCCGCAGGGCCAAGTCCCTATTGCAGGCACAGAGCCGCCCAGGAAATACTCGAAGGAACTGAGCCCCTCCCGGTGCTCCCTGCCCACCTCCACCCTCCACCCCCATCACCAATGAGAGAAGATATTCTTCTGAGGACTGGGGCAGACAGGCAGACACTGTCCCCTGCCCCCACCCCTAGCCTCACCCCCTCACGGAAAATGAAACCAGCGAATAAGGATTCTACCCTGACAGCCATCCTGGGCAGACTCCTCTCTGTGAGGATGAGAAAAATGGAAGCTCATAGGATCCAGGAAGGTTCTGCAGCTCAAAATATAAACATCTCCCAAAGGTTCCAAGGAACCTCTGGGGAGGGGGAGGAATTTACTGCTGCACAAGTTTAAAAATATGTATATTTGAATATCTGATTTGAATTCTCAGTAGGACCCGAGGGGGGCTCTGGAAAAGATCTAGAAACTAGAAAAGATCATAATAACGGGGCAGAAATCTGAAAGCAGGAAGTAGAGCAGGGAGACAGAAACCACAATGGCTGGGTTGAAACCCATGACAGAGGCTGTAAATAGCAGAGGAGACACTGGAGACAATACAATTAACATGGTCAAGGGGAAAATGATAAAGAGATGAAAAGGAAAGAGCCAGGAAGTCTGGCACAGGGGCTACAACCTGGGAATAATAGGAATCTGGGGAGAAGAGAGTGGGTACCACAAAAGCAGTAATCAAAGACCTGGCAGGAGAAAACTTTGCTGGTATACAGAAAGAACTCGGTTGGAAGCTGAGCATATGTTCTGAGTCCCAAGCAAAGTTGATGAAAAGAAGGCCACATTTAGACACACTATGGCAGCATTCTCAAAATAAAAAAAAAAAGTTAAAATTTCTGGAACACACGTGCACACTCACACCAACCTTGGAATGAAATCGAAGAGGGAGAGAGATTTTACTTCTCTTTCAGTATCCTTTGTTCTGGTGTGTGTGTGTGTGTGTGTGTGTGTGTGTGTGTGTGTGTGTGTGAATAAAACACCACATGCATATATTTCTTTGATTATTTTAAAAATAAGCTTAAATTGGAGGGAGGGGTGATAAATGAGGATCTTACAGACAAATGGGAGGAAGGAAAAAAACAAAGACCTAAATTAAAATGATCTCAAACTTCTCACATCATCCAGAGAAGTAAATGTCATATATACATATATGTATATGTATATGTATATGTACATGTGTGTATATATATATATATATATTTTTTTTTTTTTAACCTCAACTCATTGTTAGATATACATTTAATTTCAGGTGTCTGGATGGCCCAGTTGGTTAAGTGTTTGACTCTTGATTTCAGCTCAGGTCCTGATCTCAGGGTCCTGGGATGGAGTCCCTCTTCAGGCTCCATGCTCCATGGGAGTCTGCTTGCAATTTTCGCTTCCTGTCTTCCTCTGCCCCTCCCCCAACTCATACACACACACACACACTCTCTCTCTCTCTCTCAAATAGATAAATGAATCTTTTTAAAAATACATTTTATTTTGTAACCAATAGATAGATGATACAAAAATTTTAAATCTGCCCTTAACTTAGATCTTCATACATTCATGATGCAAAAATTACCGAGAAACCACTTCAATATTTTCTATTCTTGCCTGCATCATTCTATGCTTTTTAAAACACAGTCACAGTCTATTAAATTGAATGAGTTGTGACCTGGGTTTGAAACACACTGATCTAGAAACACCGAAAAAAAAATGTCATGCTGTCATTCATGAATGAAGGGGAAAAAAAGACCTTCTTAGGGGCGGAAGTTGTTTAAAAAATAATTCCTCCTGAGTAGTGTCCTTGACTAAATCACATACTCCTTTTGAAAATGTCTGCTAGGACGCTACAAAAAAAAATCAGATGCAAAAACTCACGAATGAGAAAAAAATCCACCTTGAAGCATTTGCTTAGAGGGCTAGGGAAAGGAGAACTTTCACATATTCTCAGAAAGATTCATATATTGCAAACTTCAGGCACTATCTTTTAAAAATTGAAATGTACATAGTCAATTCACTGTTGCCAATCTGTACACAAAAACAAAGACAATGGTATGGAATATATATATATGAACTAAGATGCTTCTTATGGCAGTATGTGTAATGGCAAAATAACCAGCAAAGACCAACACAACCAATAACCAGTTAATGGTTTAATAAATGATGATACATCCATACTAAAGGAGATGCATCATGTAGCTATTTCTCTTTTTTTAAGATTTTATTTGTTTACTGGACAGAGAGAAACACAGCTAGAGAGGGAACACAAGCAGGGGGAGTGAGAGAGGGAGAAGCAGGCTTCCCACTGAGCAGGGAGCCTGATTCAGGGCTCTATCCCGGGACTCCGGGATCATGACCTGAGCCGAAGGCAGACGCCTAACGACTGAGCCACCCAGGTGCCCCTCATGTAGCTATTTCTTATAAACCAACTATGTATGTATTAACCTGGAAGAGTGTCCATGGTTAAATAAACTTAGAACAGTGTGATAAGATGATTTTAAACAGCAAGTACTTGAATAATTTCCATATGATCCCATTTCTGTACAACACAGAGGGGAACTTATTCAGGGTTTACATCTGCATGTATTTATGAGAGCAGAGAGGAAAATGTGGAGAGAGTAAAGCAAACTGTCAGAGCTGGCTGATTCTATATTATTCAACCACAAAAAAAGAGTGAAATCTTGCCATTTGCAACGGCATGGATGGAGCTAGAGAATAACAAGCTAAGTGAAATAAGTTTGAAAAAGACAGATACCATATGATTTCACTTATATGTGGAATTTAAGAAACAAAACAAATGAGCAAAGGGGGAAAAAGAGAGAGACAAACCAAAAAATAGACTCTTAACTCAAGAGAACAAACTGATGATTACCAGGAGATGGGTAGGGAGATGGGGTAAATGAGGGATAGGGGTGAAAGGCGTGCATTTTTCGAGATGAGCACTGGCCGATGTATGGAAGTGTTGAATCGCTGTATTGTACAGCTGACACTATTATCTCACTGTATGTTAACTAATCGGAATTCTAAAAACAAACAAACAAAAAGGTGGTTAATTCTAAAGGGGGGCAGAGAAAGGAAGATCATTGGCTGTCCTCAAAGACTTTTGAACTGCTTTGTTGCAATGAATGTGCTTCACTTTTGTTTGTTTGTTTGTTTGTTTTTAAAGATATTATTTATTTGACAGAGAGAAACACAGTCGGAGAGGGAACACAAGCAGGGGGAGTGAGAGAGGGAGAAGCAGGCCTCCTGCAGAGCAGGGAGCCCGATGTGGGGCTGGATCCCGGGTCTCTAAGATTATGACCTGAGCCGAAGGCAGTCGCTTAACCAACTGAGCCACCCAGGCGCCCAAATATGCTTCACTTTTGAAACGTTCATCTCATTTTTAAAATGATCTTCTTCGTAAATAAGGGGTATTTAACTAAACATCATGTAAAGTTTAAGTTACATGAAGTCAAGACACATGCATTACCCTAAATAAATGGGTTTTTAAATAGTTTCAAATTGGGGGCTCCTGGGTTGCTCATCCAGTGAGGCGTCTGATCTTGGGTCCTGGGAGTGAGCTCCGTGTCAGGGCTCCCTGCTCAGAGGAGAGCCCTCTTCTCCCTCTGCCTGCCACTCCCTGTTTGTGTTCTCTCTCTCTCTCTGACAAATGAATAAATAAAATCTTTTTTTAAGAAGAGTCTTATCTTTATTTATTTTTCAAGATTTTATGTATTTGTGAGCGCGAGAGCAGGCACAGAGGGAGAGGGAGAAGCAGACTCCTTGCTGAGCAGGGAGCCCAATGTGGGGCTTGATGCCAGGACTCTGGAATAATGATTTGAGCCGAAGGCAGACGCGTAGCTGATTGAGCCACCCAGGTGCCCCAAATAAAATCTTTTTTAAAATTACAAAGTTTATAATTCCAGATGAAGTTAAGAAAGAATGGGAATGAATGGGGGCAAACTGATTTTCCACAACAGGGAGTAAAAATGATAGTTCTCTGTGGACTATTATCATTAACTATTACACCAAAAACATTGGAAAATGCTTAAGATAAACACAAGTAGAATTAATAAAGCATTCTAATTCTTTCCTTCTAAATTATTGAGCTTTACAGGAAGCAAACAGTCTATACCCACTAGAAAAGTAACAATATCAAGTGTCGCCTTGAGGGGGATGAAATTAAGAGGGCTTGGAACAGCCTGACCACATGTTCCTGTCCCTGCTTCGCCCCTCAGATAAGGTCCCCTAGCCAAAGAACTCTCCTTATCAGGGCTACCTTATCAGGTCCTGCTTATTCCTGAGCAACAGGTTTCAGTTCCCTGCCAGTCTGCGTAATTATTCAAACAAGCCAATAATATCCCCATGAAAACCAGAGGCTATCACACCTTTTGATACTGTAAAGCCTGCCTCACACAGCCCATCGGCACATCCCATTCCTGAATGCAGCCCCCCCTATGACCCTGCACAGTGTACTTGTTCCTCTCTTCCCTGGGCAGTGAGTACATGAGACGAATGAACTGCCTAGCGTTAGGTATCGTGTGTTCAGCCACGGCCATAACCCTAGGCCAGGGGTCCTTCCCTCACCCGTGGGGTGAAGAGATGGCAATTAAAACACAAGACAAGGGGTGCCTGGGTGGCTTAATCAGTTGGGCATCTGCCTTTTCCTCCCAGGTCGTGGTCTTGAGGTCCTGGGACGAGCCCCATACCAGGCTCCTGGTTCAGCGGGAATCTGCTTCCCCCTCTCCCTCCTGCTCGTTCTCTCTCTCCCTCACTCACTCTCTCTCAAATAAATTAATAAAATATTTCTCTCTCTCTCTCTCTCTCTCTCTCTCTCTCTCTCTCACACACACACACACACACACACACACACACACACACGATGATATTTAAAAACCCAGAAAGCATTAAGCACGCCGGCAAAAGCAGTACCAAGTGGGGTCCTGCTAGGAGAGAAGAGGAAAACACAAGATTTTCTCCATTCAACAGGAGGCAGGAAAGGAGAAAGAATGTGGAGAAAAATGGATGGTGAGCAGCAAATATAATATAATAGCAGAAGAAAGTCTAAATAACTAATTAATATCAATAAATGTGAATGGCTTAAACACATGGAAGATATGGATGATCAGACCAGATACAAAATAAAATCTCTATTGTATGTCATGAATTTTTTTCTTCAATTCTGGAATAATGTCAGCTATCATAGCTTCAAAATGATTTCCCTGCCATTTTCTTCATCCTTTTCTTTTGCAAGTCCTATTGGGGGCTCCCTGTCTAGTCTCCTGCTCTTTGAACTGTTTCTTTTACTTTTTAATTCCTGTTTCTCCTTGCTGTATTCTGCGTACACCCTTCAGAACTATCTTCCAATTCACCAATTTTATCTTCAATTATATCCAGCCTAAAATTTATCCCATCTTTTGAGATGTTTTTATCTCATGTTACATTTTTATTTCTCAGATTTATAATTGCTTATATTTCATTTCTGTATGTTCAGTTTATTTTCATCTGCATTGTTTCATAATTTCTTGCCTGCCGAATGATGTCCTCATTTATCTCTTTGAGCATCCTTATTTTCAAGTCTTTACCAGATTAATAAAAAAATGAATTTCATCTGAGTGCGTATTTCAGTTGATTTGGTTAGTTTATTTAGCATTTGATTTCTTCATGTGCTTTGGAATTTTAGTTTACAGGTTCGTTATGGCTGGGAGTTTTTGCTTTTATTTTGAGCAGAGAGCCTGACGTGGGCCTCAATCCCAGGACCCTGAGATCATGAACTGAGCCGAAAGCAGAGGCTTTAACCCACTGAGCACCCAGGTGCCCTCTCCCTTCTTTCTTGTCTGGTGGATTTAGTTTTGTGGTTGCATCCATTAGACAAGTCCAGGACTGGTCTTGTGATGTCAGCTGTGAACTTGTGCTCTTCACGGATTTGGGGGTCTTACAGACTCGGTCGTTGGCTTAGGGGATGGCTTGACCCAACTCTTGGCTGTGAGGCTGTCTTTGCTCTGCTCTTACCTCAGGCCCACCGCTTTGGCCATAGTTTGCAAGAGCTGGTCGGTTGCCATTCTTTTTGGCCTCTTTTTACGCATCAGGAGTCCTCACTCCAGCCCCAGGCTTCAGCCAGAGAGTCTGGCTCTGTTCATTATTCCATGTGCAACATTTTAGCTTCCACTGCCCCATCGGCCCTTGGCTTGGGCCCTACTTACCACTGTGGTTTCCAGTTAGTGCTCTGTCTTATCCACTGAGATACTTATCCTGTTGTGTGGGTTGGTTTTTTTCTAAGCCTGTTTATACTTTTTCTCTCTTGCTATGTGTTTGGAACACAGGGAGTATGTCAAAGCATGAACTTTCCAACCTTCCTCTTGTTAATGTTTTTATTTAAGTCACTTAGAGATGGAGCTTCTACTTCTCCCAGTGGAAACATGCTGGCAGATAGAGTTTGGGGGTTCAAGAAATGAGGACTGAATCCGCAACCCTGGGAGTTCAAATAATGGGCATTTTGTCTGGACTTAGTGGGCTGGGCAGGACTGTGGATAAAACTAAGAAAAGCCCATCTGAGCACCTTCTAATTACTGACCAGCTTCCTACAGCAGCTCCACAGAGCAATCAAATGATTTGCAGGAGTGGAATGTTCCAACCAAAGTGCTCTTCTGTTTGGGGATGGAAATGCAGCTGATTCCCCCTTTGTGAATTGCATTTGCTCCCCACAACTTTCTAGACAACTCAGAAGACCAAAGAAAAGATGAATACTGCATATGGGCTCCCAATTGGTTAAAAAGAAAAATAAGAGATGCGACCCTTTCAGTTTGGGAACAATTCATACTGTTGACACGCGATATACACAAAATAACTGAAAACGAAAAATAAGAGAAACACAGTGGAGTGTTTAAATTCTTCTCCAGGAGAAAAAGATTCACAAATTACAATACTGAAACTGCCCCCCTCCTTAGCTCTCTAAAGGCTTAGATGATTTGCTGAGCGAGATGCTGATAAGGCTTTTCTAGTGTTTAAGGAAGAGCAGTGTCTATTGTTGTATGAATTATTTCCAACACAGAATAAAGAAAGAATGGTCCTCAGTGTGTGTTGTAAACTGATATAACTCTCAGATCTATCAAAAAGAGAGAGACAGAGACAGAGAGAAAAGAAAACCATAGAACAGGGTTTGCAAATACAAGTGAGTGTAAGCCAGAAAGTAATATAAACGGGTGACATCACTTGGATGTGAAATGACAGGGAAAGCAGGAGCTACAGAAACTAGAATGTGCCCTCCCACACCAGGAGCTCAAAACCAAACGCTTCAAGCCCTCCGCTGCTCAAATAAACAAGTCCCATGAGTCACCAGTAAGCAGCCTCTCGTGTAGGTCGATCTCTGTTGTAAAATAAATGCAAAAGTCCCAACTAAAGTACTAGTTGGGACAGTACTAACAAGTCCAATTCAACCTATACTACAGTTTGTTTGTTTTTTTTTTCCAAACAATCTACCAAAACCAAGTTACATTTACTCCAAGAGATGCAAAAGTGTTTTAATATGTGGACATTACTTTTTGTTTGTTTGTTTTTTAAGATTTTATTTATTTATTCAACAGAGAGAAACACAGCCAGAGAGGCAACACAAGCAAGGGGAGTGAGAGAGGGAGAAATAGGCTTCCCGCTGAGCAGGGAGCCTGATGTGGGACTCGATCCTGGATCTCCGGGATCACCTGAGCCGAAGGCAGACACTCAATGCCCAAGCCACTCAGGCGCCCCTGGACATTACTTTTTAAATAACCCATCATCTCAATAAGTCACATTAGAAAAATCCATATGATCATTTCAATAGATGTTGAACTTACTCCCAGACAAGCAGAAGCCCAGGGATCCGGAGCTGGGTTAGACACGGGCGGCAGAGGATGTCCCAAAGGTGGCATGTAAAGATGAGACCGGCACCAGGCCCAGCAGAGAGCCCAGTGAAGTGTTGATCCAAGGAACCAGAAAGAGAAGAGGATCCCAGATTCAGACAAGAAGACAGAGCCTGGGGAGATGCTTGGAGGCACAGCCTCAAGGCTTTACTGCTGGGGCCTGCATGCTCTTCGGTTCTGGACTCTAGTGTGGATTCCAGCTACTGAAAAAACATTTGAAAACATTCAGCATCCATGTCTCATAGCTCCTAAAACCGAGACTCGAAGGAGAAAGCCTTCACACAGGAATATAGCGTGCAAGCTGCCCACTTAAATAAAGCTTAAAAAATGACTTCCTGTTCTGATTTTCTAAGGAGCCATTTTGTATGTTCAAGAATCCTCTACACTAAAAGAAAAAAGGAACAATGGAAGTTATAGGAAGAAGCTGAAGCAAAGAGGAAATAGTAGGGCGCCACAAACCTCCTGTTGTCTATGGTCCCACCGAAATCAATCTATGCATGTTATGCCTCAGTAACACGTGTGTTACAAAAAATAGTAAAATCTCAAGGGGCACTGAGAGAGTGATCAGCGCAAGTGCTAATGAAGACTCGCACACCTCGGCCTCATACCACACACAGAACAAATTCCCAGTGGATTAAGACTTAAATGTAGGGGCGCCTGGGTAGCACAGTTAGACACCTGACTGGTGATTTCTGTTGAGGTCATGATCTCATGGGCCATAAAATCGAGACTCTCATGGGACTCCCCTCTCAGCATGGAGTCTGCTTGAGATTTTTCTCTCTCCTTCTGCCCCTCCCCCTGCTCATGCTCACTTTCTCTCAAAATAAATAAATCAATAAAACCTTATACTACAACAACAACAACAACAAGGAGGTCACTTCTCACCTATCAGAGTAGCAAAAATTAAAAACAGTGGTAATACCTGATGCTGGAAGCGATGCAGGAAAGAAATACTCTGTTCATTGCTGTTGAAAATGTAACTTTTCACAGCATTTTGGGAAAACAATTTGGCAATGCTATTAAAATTTTAAATTCCTTTTCCCCCAGTAAGGCCATGCCTGGAAAACCTACTGTAGAAATAAAAGCGTCAGTGCATAGGAATTTACTACAGCCTGGGCTAGTGGCAAAATCTGGAAACCAAGTGAATGTCCATTCAAGAAGGGGTGGAATATTATGCAGGCATTAAAAAGAAATGGGGGTAGACTTGTCTCATCTGACTTGGGGGACTTTCTACTATTTATTTATGGTTAAAGGGGGGAAAGATGCAGAAAGGGAATGTAATATGATTCAACTTTTTAAAATATAATGACCCCAAATAAAAAATATGTGTGTGTGTCTTAACACATGCGTGAATTATTAGAAGAAAGATGGAAAGAAGCTAGGAGGTGAAGAAAGACCCAAGCAAGTAAAGCAAGCTGGGAACATGGGCGGAAAGAGAGAAAAATACTTAAAAATATTTTAAAAGCCACATGTGTAATATGACCCCATCTGTACAAAATGATATACCCATAAAGAGATGGAGGAAGGATGCACCAAAAGATTGATGGTGGTTATCTTGAGGGATGGGATCAGAGGTACTTTTTAGTTTCTTTTTTCTATGTTTTTTTTTCTAAGATTTTATTTATTTATTTGACAGAGAGAGAGATCACAAGTAGGCAGAGAGGCTGGCAGAGAGAGGAAGAAGCAGGCTTCCTGCTGAGCAGAGAGCCCATTGCGGGCCTGGATCTCAGGACCCTGAAATCATGACCTGAGCCGAAAGCAGAGGCTTTAGCCCACTGAGCCACCCAGGCGCCCTCTTTTTTCTATGTTTTACATGTTATACAATGAGTATATACTATTTAAATAATCAGTGGAAAATAAAGCTATTTTCATTGGGTGTGTGCGTGGGAGGGGAGTATTGGCAGGTAGAAGTCCCTAGGGGACCTGATTTAATGAGCACACACGATCAATACTTAATTAACATATCAATTGCTGGCTTGTCAACTGATGTTTTCCAAAATCCATGAGGTATAGGCTCCCTTAAGTAGCCAAACTGTCATCTAAAACATTGTTTACAATTCTCCCATTTAACTAATGTTTAAAAATGGAATGATTACAAATACCAAAACAGGGGGAGAAGATTAAAAGAGGTTTTATTTAAGTGCCATCAAATAATTGGATCTCCTGTACACATCACAGCTTAGAACTCCCTCCCCAGGTTTATGGCCTGGCAACTTCCAAAGCCCTTTATCATTGCTTTCAGAGAAGAAAAAAGAAATAAAAAACTAACTACTTCTTTTTCCAGACCGCTCTGTCATGGATCCTAAAGTCTTTATTTTAAATCTTCAATCCTGGTTTTGCTCTTTTTATTGCTTCCTTCTCATGATCCTTGACTTCATCAGTTGAGAATGCACCTTGCTTTGGTGGGCTGCTTTCCTGCTTCTCTTCCCTCTCTCGGTGAACTGCCAGGTTCAGGGGAGGGCTGCGGGCATTCAGACCCTGTCTGCGCCGCCGTGCTGGAACATGCCAGACCCTCAGAAACTGTTAGGGTCAGTTGCTAAAACAGCAAGTTGAGCTTCACCTCCTTTTTCGTTTGCAACGTTTGCTGAACGCGGCTGGGTGTCCAATGTCAGGTCAAGGATTCAAAAGTGAATAAGGCATGATCCCAGAGAAATCACAACGAGCTATGTAGTTAGTGCTCAAATGCACGGTGCTACGGAAGCACTTGGTGGGAGGGATGCCACTGATGGGGAGGAGGACGGAGGTGGGGAACAGCTGCTAGCACTTGGCAAAGAAAACTGATATGCAAAGGTCTAATGGTTCTCTGAGTGTAGGTCTGGACTAGCAGCTGCACCGGCATCACCTGGGAACTTGTCGAAAATTCTAATTGTCGGGGCGCCACTCCCCACCTACCAAAGCAGAAACTGGTGGGGAGCAGCAATCTGTTTTATCAAGTTCTCCTACTGCTTCCCATGCACCCTAGAATTTGGGAATCACGACTCTAGGAGAGGCATTAAGATCCTTAGGGTGAAAAGAGGCGAAAGGAAAAGAGGCTTTGTGAGGGGCTTCGGATGCAAAGCAGGGGGTTAGACCGCCCTGTTGGTGCGCCTCCAGGGTTTTTAAGCAGGGGCCTGTGGCACTTAACACAATCTCTCCCATCTCTTCGTTGCTGGGAGCTCTAGCATTCTCTGCGCGCCCTGGGCGGAGAGCTAATCAGCAAGGGGCTGAGTTACCCCACCCCCCGCGACACCACGCGGCACGCGGGAGGTCGGACTGCCGATCTCTCTACCAGCGGGTGCAATGGGCTTGCGTTCCAGGACCGGATGAGCGCACGCAGGAGCGGGTCCCCGACCAAGACAGAGAAGGCTCCGCGGGGGAGGCGGACCCGGCGCGGCCCGGGCGGGCAGCGCTGAGGACCCAGGCTCCGCCCCCGACCTGCGGGGCGCGGCATTTCGGACCCATGGGCCCCGCCCCCCGGCCCGCCCCGCCCCAGCGCGCGCCCGGCCTACCTCCTCGGGAGGGGGTGCCGGCTCGGTCCGCGCCCAGGCGCGCGCCCGCGGCCGGGTTGCAGGGCTGGGCGCGCGCCCCGCGTCCCGGGCAGGAAGATGGTGGCGAGCGCGCGGGTGCAGAAGCTGGTGCGGCGCTACAAGCTGGCGATCGCCACGGCGCTAGCCATCCTGCTGCTGCAGGGCCTGGTGGTGTGGAGCTTCAGCGGCCTGGAGGAGGACGAGCCGGGCGAGGTGCTCCGACAGCCGGGCGGGCAAGCGGGCAGGCCGGGCGCGGGGGCGCGCGGGGTCCTGGCGGGGCTGCGGGCAGCCCCAGCCGGAGAAGTGGGGCACGGGCCGCGTGCGTGCGGGCGCGGGCGGCCGCGGGGAGCAGGGCGTCGGACCCCTGGCGCCTCTTTCGCAGGAGGGCCCCACAGACTGCGAGGGGGCGGTGCGTGACCCAGAGGCCCGGGCAGCGGGCGGGCTGGGGGCCCGGGCGGAAGGAACGGGTCTTGGTGGGGTGGTCTCCGGCCCGGGGAGCTATGAAGGTCAGGCGCTGGGAGCAGGACCGAGAGGCGGGGCCGGGCCCAAGGCTGCTCCGAGGTGGGGAGCCCCAGGCCAAACTTTCTGAAGTTGGGAGGGGGCGGGGGTGTGCGCGTCGTGGGCGGAGGAGCCGGCCGAGGGACCCCAGGCATCCGTGCCCAGAAGCGTCGGACCGGCAGCCGCCGGTGGAGAAGTGGAGTCCGGGGCTGGAACCCAGTACAGCAACCGAGGGAACAGAGAGTGACCCCGAGCGAGAGGACTGAAGTGTCCCTCTCTTAACCTGGGGTCTGAAGAAAGCCGTGGGTCTTCAGGAGGAGATGGCTGGGGGAAGTGGGCTGGTGAGTGGCCTCAGGATATTAGGGATTGGGGGAGCGCCGTGTGGGGGGAGGGAATGGGGACAGCATCAGCTGGTTTAGCAGAGCCTCAGGCCCCAGAGCAGGGACAAACCTGTCCAGTTCAGTACCCAGGTCCCTGCCCTGAGAGTGTCACTTACTCTTGGCTGGTTTTAGCTGGGGCCCAGTGGGGTCTGGGGCCAGGAGATAAGCCAAACCCTGGCCCTAGGCTGTGGGCCAGAGAGCAGGACTTCTCTGCCCATACCCCCAGTCCCTTGGTTTGGGAGCCCCTAAGGCTCAGAGTCCATCGCTCTGCTTACTGTGTCCTCTTGGGCCTCTCCACCTGGCAGTGTGAAGGCCAAGGGAGCTCCATGGCCACTTACCCCTCCTACATCTGGGTAGTCTGGAAGGCCCGTTGTGGAGACTGGGAGAAGGGCTGCCCTTGCCTTTTTCAGGGGAACCGAGAGGCTGGGTTGTTGAGGGAGCTGTAACAGTCACGTGAGGCTGTAACTCCAAAAGGAGCTGAGTGGAGTCGGGAGGATGCTGGCTCCGTGACATCCGAAGGGAGTGAGCTTGTTTTGTGTGGACCAGTGAGGAGGAGGAGTGTTTTGTGGTCAATGTGAGAAGACTGGGCAGCTGAGACCTCTGAGGTAGTCAGGGAGCCCTCCGACCCTGGAGTGTGCGAGCAGAGGTTGGTGACCAGTCTGGGGAGGGCCATGGCATAGCCGCTGAGTCCTCACGGAAACCAGTGGCCCCCAGCTCCATGGCTCCATGGGTTTCTGAAGGGGCCGAGAGATTGTCCGGGCCTCAAATCCCTGCTGCCCTGCCCACAGCCTGGGGTGGAGAACTGTGGCAGTAGAATAGGGATCCCACCTCCCCCCATCCTCGTCCTGGTTCCTGACCAGACTGGAACGGAAGAGATCCTTGATGACCTAAAGGTTGTGCAGTCCGGGCAGCCAGTGGCGCGTGGACCCCTTCAGCAGCCCTCTCGCCGGAGCTGGGGGTTGCCACGCAGCATGGTGGGCTCCCATGTCCGGCCCACCTCCCCGTCCTGGGTCCACTTCCAGCACAGATGCTAATACCACTCGCATGTTACCTAACCTTCCCTGTTCTCAGCAGCGTCCCGCCTCAACAGTGGGGACTCACAGTATCTCTTTCACTGGGCCATTGCGACGATTAAGTGAAAATGATGCCCGTGAGATATTTGCAGGAGTTCCTGGCACATGCTCCGCCACCGGAAAATAGCTCAGCTCTGCATACTGGGCTTAGGCATCCGTTCACCTGGTCAGTTGGTCAGTCAGTGAACGATGGTTAACTCATGCTTCGTAGCAGGCTCTGTGCTAAGACTGGGGATGCAGAAATAAGCAAAGTAGACAAGGCCGGGGCGCTGGAGGGCAGACAGTGCACCGGGGGAGACTGACAGTGAGGAGGAAACTCAGTGTCGAGGGGGTTGGTGGAGCTGGTGGTCAGGGAAGGCTTCAGGCAGGAAGTGGCATGGGCGCGAAGAAGCCAGTGATCCTGGGGAAGAGGTGGACAGAGTTTGGGCAGCCTGCAGAGAATGGGCATGGCTGGGTGTCTTCGAGGAGTGGGAAGGAGGGTGTGGCACGTTCCTCCGAAGAAGGTTCGAGAGTTAGTCCGGGCTGCCTCCTGGAGACCCTAGGGAGGGGCCCAGGTGCTGTTGTAACTGAAGCGGGTGAGGCCGTGGGGTCATGTGTGCATTTCAGATGCACACTCTGCCCATCTATGGAGGGGCTAGAGTGGAGACCAGGGCTGACCGTTAACACCCAAAGAGCCACTTTATGGTTTTAAAAGCTTTCACAAACATTCACAAACAAAGTAAGTGGGCTCACCACTTACTTTAAACACAGTCTCAGATGCCTGGTGGGGTGTGGGGGAAGCCATTCTGTGTTCTCTGGAGGTGGCAGAGGACTTGAACGCCCTCTCAGGGGGGAAGGGGACCTCAAAGGCCAGAGGTCAGAGGGCCAGTCCCCACCCTCAGGAAGCAAAGAGGACCCTGACATCAGGGCTACTAGGGAAAGGCCCTGTGGGGACACAAGTATGGGGCCCTGCCTATACCTTTATGAACATTGGTGGGAAGGGGCAGAGGTGGGAGCTGGCTCTCCACCAGGGACCACCACCCACTCCTCACTGCTGCCTCCAGGTCCCCCAGCTTCTTCTGGGATTGACCTTCTCAGGGTCAGCTGGCTCCCTGCTGCAGTGCAGGGCACTGTCCTGCCCACCTCTTCCTGCATCCTGTCCCCCACCGAAGCTGGCCTGGCCATGTGTCCCACGCCCTGCCCTCTTGACCGACTTCCTGACTCACGGGTACCAGCTTCTACCCCGAGTGCCCACAGCGGCTCTGCCATCTCTCTCCAGCTGAGCTTGAGAATGAATGTCTTTCTCTGCCCATTGTGTTGCCAGGTCAGATGTCACCGGCTTGACATACGCTCAGCTCAGGGGAGCTGCAGTCACCTTCCCTGGAGGCTGCCAGTCGAGGGCGCCCTCCCCAGTGTGGGTGTAGAGAGGTCTGCTGCCACCTCCCACCCTCCCTCCCTGTTATAGAGTCTCCTCAAATGGGGAGAGATGCCCACAGCTCTCATCGGGCACCTCTCAAGAGATCAGAGGCTGGCTGGGTGCCGTGCACAGAGAATGGGGGGGCCTGGGTAGGGGAGCGGGGCTCAGGCCCTACAGTAGCCGTCAGCCTGGCGGGGGGGGGG